>JAWPHD010014891.1:0-58461 GCA_037043455.1 Cyrtodaria siliqua
TCTTAAATGTTGTTTGTTTAGTTAGATCAGTGAAGTAAGAAAAAAAGTGGACCACTACATTTTACAATCACAGTTTTCGACGGCGAGCTGTTTATTTTTGAGGAATTAATTAAAACAAACAAATGTATAGCGCATTTGCGCCATCTCGACATCTCTGATAAACAATACTTTAACGAACACGGCCGACCAACAGTTTGTACATTTTATTTTATATCAATCAATTCACTGTAAAGTAACGTAAAAATACCCAAAATGTCAATATCAACTATTAGTAATATAACAACAAAAAAGTTCTGTGAAGTAAGATGACCTAATAATGCAAAACAGTCAAATATTTTACAATTTCACAAAGCAGAGCACTTCACCGATGGAAACAAAATGGCGGATATTCAGAAAAGTTACCGCTAAAACGAGGTTCCTTCCACTTCTCGAAGCCATACGAGATTTCAGTCAGCTGCGCTATATCTCCATTACGGGTCACCATTCACTCTATTCTTACTTCACTGATCTAGGTAGTGAAATCAGATTAAATGTTCGTTCAAAGGAGCTTTCGAAATTACAACGGGTAAAAGACAATTAAATAAGACTTAAGTCCTGACCTTTCCTAAACAAAACGCAGAAACACTTGCTTTTATACTCCCACAAACGTAGTTTGAGAGTGGGCATACTGGAGTCACCATGGCGGGCGGTCTGTGGGTCAGTCGGTTGGTTGGTCGTCATTTGGTCGGTCATTGAGTCGGTCATTTGGTCGGTATAGTCATATATACATGATCATTTTCAAGTGTAGATGATTCAAAACACTGTATTAAGTATAAAAAATTGTTGTGTTGTGAACGACTGTTTGGTTTGACAATACCAGTATTGACCTGTCCTGACCCCAATGGAGTGTCAAGACTTTTATTGCAGCGATAAAAAGCATCAATTGGTAAGCTGTCATCTAGATGTAGCCGGCTTGCCTCTAAACTACATATTGAGAATGTCAAATAACGTGGGGATCCAAATTCTCCAGGCTATATTTACAATCAAATATATATACAGGGATTTCCCGGACGCAATATTCGGCATCATGTATGCGAAAAATCTGTTCCTGGACTCACGAAAGAAAACCTGAACGTCCAAGTGGACGTACAAAACAAATTCTTTATAGTGCATCTCCGTATGTCCTGCCAGAAATATAGCATCAGTTATCGATTCCAATAGGTCATAAATGTATAATTGTCACGTAAAATGGCATTATTGCAACGAAATTCAATCCAGATCAACAGACGCATTGAAAGGATTGAAGGTAAAACCCGTACCGCAAGCGTTTCATATTCAATATTCACCCACCGGTCTTTCGTACTTTTCTATCACACCTTTCCGATTTATCTCCAATTTCTTTTCTTTCTATTGGGAATGTTTGTCTAAAATTTGGGTAAAAAAGCTTTTTGGCATGAATATTACCGAATATGGCTTATAAAACTGTCGGCCAAAACAAACACAGACCGTTTATAGTGTGAACAAAATACACACAGAATATTGATATTTTAAATGGTGTTGTAGCATGATCGGTGACATTTCCTTTGATGAATGCATTGCATTATATCGTTTGATTTAGGGTAACTAAAGGGGCGTGGCTATACTGTACTACAACTACCGGATATTGGAATTTAGAGTACGGTCACTATGACGTCACAGTGTTACTAAGTACACCATGCTACGAAAAAGATAGAGTCTGTGTCAGCTCGTTGGTTATTTACACACCTTGATGGGCTACGCCCATCAAGGTGTTTAAATAAGCCAACTCGCTGAGACCAGACTCTATCTATTACTTTAACTAGTTCATGATTAAAAGTTGGTTTATTTTATGACAAAGTAGTATGTATTTCAGTCGTATGCAACACAACACATTTAGTTATCTCACTTGGACCCTCAGTTTGATGTGCTAGACCCTCAAACAATATTTAAGGGTCCAATGGACCCTCTAAATGTAACTGGGAAGAAAATCATTTGATACTTTCGGTTAAAAAACAGCATCTATATTTAATTTCAAATAAACTTCACTTTTCAGTATACGAAGTTACTGCACACTCACCGGGTGTACTTCAATGGAAAATGGCTATTAAATACATTGGCTGAAAATACACAGACAATACGACGATATTTATCTTGCATGCATTTATCATTAGCAACCTCCCTAGGCACATTTTTGTTGGTACTATAACAAGTTAACAACAGGTACATAATGTTAAATAAAATTATATGTGTGGTTCCGGTTACATTGGGGAAAACATACGTTCGGTAGTGTAATGTATACTAGCAGGCGGGGCTTATTATGTGATTACCTATCTATCCAGTATTTATGTGATTACCTATCTATCCAGTATTTATGTGATTACCTATCTATCCAGTATTTATGTGATTACCTATCTATCCAGTATTTATGTGATTACCTATCTATCCAGTATTTATGAGATTACCTATCTATCCAGTATTTATGTGATTACCTATCTATCCAGTATTTATGTGATTACCTATCTATCCAGTATTTATGTGATTACCTATCTATCCAGTATTTATGTGATTACCTATCTATCCAGTATTTATGTGATTACCTATCTATCCAGTATTTATGTGATTACCTATCTATCCAGTATTTATGTGATTACCTATCTATCCAGTATTTATGTGATTCCCTATCTATCCAGTATTTATGTGATTACCTATCTATCCAGTATTTATGTGATTCCCTATCTATCCAGTATTTATGTGATTACCTATCTATCCAGTATTTATGTGATTCCCTATCTATCCAGTATTTATGTGATTACCTATCTATCCAGTATTTATGTGATTCCCTATCTATCCAATATTTATGTGATTACCTATCTATCCAGTATTTATGTGATTCCCTATCTATCCAGTATTTATGTGATTCCCTATCTATCCAGTATTTATGTGATTCCCTATCTATCCAGTATATTCAAGAGTTCTGTATTAGAGACTGAGAAATAAACATGTAAACCAGTTGTCGTGTTTTCAATGATATTGCATTGGCCACGAAAATGAGATTATTAAAACAATGCAAAAATAAATAATATGTTATGAAAACAAGATCAAAGTGAAATAAAATACAACAAAACAAGTTAAAATTCTGGGACAGAAAGCCAAGTTTAACAACAAAGGAAAATAAAATTGTGTGATGTGTAGTCAAACAAAACAATAGTCTTTAGAATAAAACAAAAATGGCTGCAAAACTCGAACTCACACCACCAGGAGCGTTCAAAAATAATAGGTGGAAATACAAACTTAGCCAAATCGTGGGAGACTAAATTAAAAAAATTGACTATTTTCTCAAAGCTTCGGGAATAATAAAAGAAGAACAAAAACGGCCATTACTGTTACATATAGCATGTTCGGAAATTCAGGATATTTTTGAAACGTTATCCGATACAGGTACCACCTTACAAGAGGCTGCAGACAAGCTGACGACATATTTTGAGCCCAAAAAGAACATATCATTTGAGCGGCATGTGTTCAGCCAGTCAAAACAACACATTGATGAAACTGCAGATCAATACATCGTTCGGCTGACAAAATTAGCTTCTTCGTGCGAATTCAAAGAAATAGACGCAATGATTCGGGATCAAATTATCAATTCTTGTTGTTCAACTAAACTTCGAAAAAGGCTTTTAGAGCAAACAAATTTGACTTTAGACAAATTGCAATCGATTGCTAGAACGCACGAGCTGTCAGACACACAAGCAAAACGTATTGAGGACTCAAACAATCCAATCACCAATTCAAATCAATCGAATGGCGACCACAAGGCGCAGGAAGTCAACCGAGTTCGACGAAAATGGCAACCACCAAAACCTAAGCCGAAGCCACAGAAACAATGGAATCAACGTGGACGTTCTACGGATCTACAACCACCCAGTCGGAGTTACAGCGAATCAACAGCAATCTGTTATCGTTGTGGTGACTCTGGTCATTACGGACGTTACTGTGTTAAAACAAAAGGAGTTACCTGTCGTGCATGCGGAAAGAAGGAACATTTCGCAAAAATGTGCAGAAGTCAAAATAAAACTAAATACTTTGGAATGTGCTGATGATGAGATTTTCACGATTAATAAAGGTAAGGATGATGCTATTATCAGCTTGCAAATTCAAAACAAATGGATTCCTGTGTTGACTGATTCGGACGCATCTGTCAATGCTATTGATAGTCAAACATTTGATAAAATAAAGATCACAGAGAACCTTTTGTTGACATCTAATGCAATAAGTTATCCCTATGGTAGCCAGACTCCTATCAAAATTGTAGGGAAAACAAATCTCAATATTACTGTAAACAATACAACAACTAGAGTCGAATTTCAAGTCATTCAAGATAAAGGCAAAACATTGCAAGGCAGACACACTGCTACTGAGCTTGGTTTATTGCACATTGGACTGATAAACTCAACTGGGGCTGACGGTTTGCATTCCAGTGATTATACTGAAAAGATAATAAGTTCATTTCAGGACAGATTTGAGTGCATAGGAAAATTGAAAGATTTTCAATTAAAGTTGCATATTGACAAAACCGTACTACCTGTTGCACAGCCAGTCCGAAAAATTCCATTTAAAATGAGAGTACAGGTAGATAAGAAAATTGATGAACTTGAAAGATTGGACATAATAGAGAAAATTAAAGGCCCTACACCATCAAATTTGGTACCAATCCCCAAAAAAAGATTCAGATGTTAGGATTTGTCTGGATATGCGTCAAGCAAATGAGGCAATTCAGAGGGAAAGGTTTCCCATGCCAAATATAGAACACTTGAACAAATGTATGGATCATGTGTTTTCTCTCGACTCGATTTAAAGCAATCATTTGACCAGATTGAGTTGGAAAAAAGCTCGAGGTACATTACAACATTCAATTGTTACAAGGGTCTTTAGGTCTCACTATACAGTACACTTTGACTATGTTGGCCTATATGAATAAAGTTTACTTGGCCATTTCGAACCTAAAGTTTCCAAGCTAAAAGTCACTTATTTATGAAACACAGGTATTTGCCCTCACAAAAATGTACAAAATATGGTACGTTGACCAGGTTGGTTATTTTTTAATTGGAGTGGTGGCATCCTTGCACTATTTTGGGCTTTTACCCAGAGTTTGTACCAGAATTCCTACACTGCTTCAACCCCCATAAAACTGTCATATTCTGGTGTCAGTGTCGTCTAATAGCTGCACATCCAATTTCGGACTGTGTTCATCTCACCTGCAACAGCAATACATATATCTGTCAGCAATTATTAAAAATATTTAAAACCGAACAACACACTACTACTTTTTATGGCGCAAGTTTTATCCTACCGTGGCTTTCAAGGGAGCTAACTGTATAGTGAGACCTTCAACTCACTATACAGTACACTTTTACTATGTTGACCTATATGAATAAAGTTTACTGGGCCATTTCGAACCTAAAGTTTCCAAGCTAAAAGTCACTTATTTATGAAACACAGTCATTTGCTCTCACAAAAATGTACAAAATATGGTACGTTGACCAGGTTTTTTTTTTTTAATTGGAGTGGTGGCATCCTTTGCACTATTTTGGGCTTTTACTCCAGAGTTTGTACCAGAATTCCTACACTGCTTCAACCCCCACAAAACTGTCATATTCTGGTGTCAGTGTCGTCTAATAGATGGACATCCAATTTCAGACTGTGTTCATCTCACCTGCAACAGCAATACATATATATGTCAGCAATTATTAAAAATATTTAAAACCGAACAACACACTACTACTTTTTATGGCGCAAGTTTTATCCTACCGTGGCTTTCAAGGGAGCTAACTGTATAGTGAGACCTTCAAGGTCTCACTATACAGTACACTTTTACTATGTTGACCTATATGAATAAAGTTTACTGGGCCATTTCGAACCTAAAGTTTCCAAGCTAAAAGTCACTTATTTATGAAACACAGTCATTTGCTCTCACAAACATGTACAAAATATGGTACGTTGACCAGTGTTTTTTTTTTTAATTGGAGTGGTGGCATCCTTTGCACTATTTTGGGCTTTTACTCCAGAGTTTGTACCAGAATTCCTACACTGCTTCAACCCCCACAAAACTGTCATATTCTGGTGTCAGTGTCGTCTAATAGATGGACATCCAATTTCAGACTGTGTTCATCTCACCTGCAACAGCAATACATATATCTGTCAGCAATTATTAAAAATATTTTAAACCGAACAACACACTACTACTTTTTATGGCGCAAGTTTATCCTACCGTGGCTTTCAAGGGAGCTAACTGTACAGTGAGACCTTTATCGATACAAGCGCTTACTTTTTAGGGTGAAAAGCACCGGAAGTGCATCAATGGTTCATACAACAGCTCTTACACGATATTCCTGGTTGTAAAAAACATTGCTGATGATATTATCATTTATGCCCCCTCGACAAAATTGCACAATGAGACACTGATTAGCGTACTGACTAGACTACGTGAACACAATTTGACCTTGAACAGAGACAAATGTGAGTTCAATAAGCAAGAACCTAGATTCATGGGTCACACTTTTTCAAAAGATGGAATCAAGATTGACAAAAGTAAAGTGAAGGCGATTAGAGACGCTGCACCGCCTACAAATGTCTCCGAGGTCAAGTCTTTTCTAGAACTAGTGACATTTTGCTCCATACCAAACTATGCAACATTGGCAGAACCCTTGCAAAAATTGACACCATTCATATTTAAAATTGACAGATCGACTACCGGATTTGAAGCAACCATTTCGTGTACATTTTCCATATGGGCCACTTGTTTCGAAAAAACTCAATAATCGTTCTAAAACATCAAATGAATTAATTAGGATAAAATAAATGCATACTACGACTAACTGAGGTTCATAAATAAAAAATAATTTATTAAGAAAATGACACATTTTGAGATTTATTTTTAACAAATTGGGTTTGTTCCCAAATATGTGCACCACCCTCCCTTGGGGCCTATTTTATGACAGATTGTCATTCTTTTTATCAATACAATTGACTAATACTTAGGCCTTAGTCCTGGAAATAAATTGTGGCTTTTAGAGGGACAGTATGATACAGGTCTGAAAAGGACCTCTCAACACGTCAAAAATATCGCTTTCATTATTTTCAGGGGAGATCGGATACGGAGAATGCCCCTTTTCGAGCCTGGTATGGACGGCTTGGAGAGATCCGTTCTCTTATAGCTTGCCCAGTATTGCTGATAACAGCCACAGCAACAGAGCCTCACGAAAAAAACTGCAGAAAAAATTCTGCATGAAGGAATGCTCGAGATAATACAGAATCCTGATCGGAACAAGATCAAACTGTTTGAACATAAATATAAAAGTTCTGTGCCTCTGTCTGAAATATTTCAATTCCTTATTATTATGCTGAAGGACAAAAAAAAAAATTGTGAATGATTTTTAATATTTTTCCCTTCTATTAAGTTCTGCGGTCAGTTATTTACCATGTTCAGTCTTGAATTGAGCTCAAACATTCAATACATTGAAATGTACCATTCTATCACAACATATCTTGTGAAAGAGGAAGTGAAAACAGATATGAACAATAAAGATGGTAAAATACGTATACCTGTTGCAACAAGTGCAGCTGGGATGGGGGTAAATTTCACTGGTGTTAATAATGTTATACATTTTGGACCTCCGAAAAACATGGACACTTTTGTACAACAATTTGGGCGGGCTGGAAGAGATGGTCAATGTCAATGGGACTTCTGTTATTCAATGGTAAACAATGTAAAAATGTAGATCAGGACATCAAAGACTACATTTGTAACAAAACGGAATGTTGACGTCAGACTATACTTGGTGCACACAATGCAGCACCTTCACAAACTTTGGTGAAACATTTATGCTGTGATATTTGTGCAGTAAACTGTTCATGTGTAAATGAAGAGTGTTCAAAGTTCAGCATCCATTTTTTGATGTACATGGAGCCTATATATGCGATAGATACCTCATCATATGCAGTTAAGGAAACAATGTATGCTAAATACGTGTTAATTCATTATGTTTAGTGCAGTATGCAATATACGAGCTACATGGACATGGACCGTTAACCAGAGAGGTCAAAAGTTGAAAATGGTTGTCATCGAAAGTAGTGCCATCGGTGTTGTTATTTGCGACTGTGTATTAATTGATTTCCAAAGATGTGGTTGCAAAAAAAACAAAGAAATAGGTCATCGGAGTGCAGACTGGAACTACTTACATAAGAGTTTGTCCAAAAGTTTCGACTACTTCAATTTTAACACAAATGCTGGTGCAAAGAGCCGTTATCGTCATTATTGTTTTGCTATTTTTGTGTTTGGCATGAAGTCGTAGACATTTTAATAGATATGTGAACTGTCATCGAAAATAAGAAAACGGTTATATAGTGTTACATTACAGTATATGTGAAAATAATAGTGATACACTAATAATGAATATACACTGATAATAGTGAAGTCCACATTCACCTGTATATTATATGCAGTGCTTTGTGACAACGCAGTATAATCCATATTGCTGCAATATTCCATTTATATGGCTCACTGCAGTAGCTTATGGTTTACTGCTGCAGTATGACATACTGCGTCGCGAGGTGTAACGCAGTGACACATGCGTACTTTTTCATATTGCAAAGTGCCCGGTGCTTTGTTAATTTTGAGATTATGGTAACGAAAACTCTTATTAATTTATCAAAATAAAACAATTATCGCATGGTGCGGCGCTTTTCCTATTACCTGAACTTCTAGTTATATGCCCGTAACAATCATCACTACGTCACAAAGTGTTCTGATATCTGCCATAAATAAACTGTTCCGTTATACCAAATATCAGAACACTTTGTGACGTAGATACTATATTACATATACCAAGCGATAAAACAGTTATACTATAATATACAACTTGGTGTTACACGTATATATCATGAAAATATCTCGGCTTACCCCTCGATATATTTCATGATATATGCTCGTAACACCTTGTTGGACATTCTATAACTAATACACATGGTTCATTATTTCGTGTAATAAAACATAAAACAGCCAAAAACTGAGAAATTTCTTTTCATGTGAAAATTTGAAAACTTGAATGAATAAAAGGTATTTTCTTGGTAAGATAATAGTTTTGGTTGATTTATCTACATTTATTTTGTTCTTAAATGTTGTTTGTTTAGTTAGATCAGTGAAGTAAGAAAAAAAGTGGACCACTACATTTTACAATCACAGTTTTCGACGGCGAGCTGTTTATTTTTGAGGAATTAATTAAAACAAACAAATGTATAGCGCATTTGCGCCATCTCGACATCTCTGATAAACAATACTTTAACGAACACGGCCGACCAACAGTTTGTACATTTTATTTTATATCAATCAATTCACTGTAAAGTAACGTAAAAATACCCAAAATGTCAATATCAACTATTAGTAATATAACAACAAAAAAGTTCTGTGAAGTAAGATGACCTAATAATGCAAAACAGTCAAATATTTTACAATTTCACAAAGCAGAGCACTTCACCGATGGAAACAAAATGGCGGATATTCAGAAAAGTTACCGCTAAAACGAGGTTCCTTCCACTTCTCGAAGCCATACGAGATTTCAGTCAGCTGCGCTATATCTCCATTACGGGTCACCATTCACTCTATTCTTACTTCACTGATCTAGGTAGTGAAATCAGATTAAATGTTCGTTCAAAGGAGCTTTCGAAATTACAACGGGTAAAAGACAATTAAATAAGACTTAAGTCCTGACCTTTCCTAAACAAAACGCAGAAACACTTGCTTTTATACTCCCACAAACGTAGTTTGAGAGTGGGCATACTGGAGTCACCATGGCGGGCGGTCTGTGGGTCAGTCGGTTGGTTGGTCGTCATTTGGTCGGTCATTGAGTCGGTCATTTGGTCGGTATAGTCATATATACATGATCATTTTCAAGTGTAGATGATTCAAAACACTGTATTAAGTATAAAAAATTGTTGTGTTGTGAACGACTGTTTGGTTTGACAATACCAGTATTGACCTGTCCTGACCCCAATGGAGTGTCAAGACTTTTATTGCAGCGATAAAAAGCATCAATTGGTAAGCTGTCATCTAGATGTAGCCGGCTTGCCTCTAAACTACATATTGAGAATGTCAAATAACGTGGGGATCCAAATTCTCCAGGCTATATTTACAATCAAAAAAATATATACAGGGATTTCCCGGACGCAATATTCGGCATCATGTATGCGAAAAATCTGTTCCTGGACTCACGAAAGAAAACCTGAACGTCCAAGTGGACGTACAAAACAAATTCTTTATAGTGCATCTCCGTATGTCCTGCCAGAAATATAGCATCAGTTATCGATTCCAATAGGTCATAAATGTATAATTGTCACGTAAAATGGCATTATTGCAACGAAATTCAATCCAGATCAACAGACGCATTGAAAGGATTGAAGGTAAAACCCGTACCGCAAGCGTTTCATATTCAATATTCACCCACCGGTCTTTCGTACTTTTCTATCACACCTTTCCGATTTATCTCCAATTTCTTTTCTTTCTATTGGGAATGTTTGTCTAAAATTTGGGTAAAAAAGCTTTTTGGCATGAATATTACCGAATATGGCTTATAAAACTGTCGGCCAAAACAAACACAGACCGTTTATAGTGTGAACAAAATACACACAGAATATTGATATTTTAAATGGTGTTGTAGCATGATCGGTGACATTTCCTTTGATGAATGCATTGCATTAAATCGTTTGATTTAGGGTAACTAAAGGGGCGTGGCTATACTGTACTACAACTACCGGATATTGGAATTTAGAGTACGGTCACTATGACGTCACAGTGTTACTAAGTACACCATGCTACGAAAAAGATAGAGTCTGTGTCAGCTCGTTGGTTATTTACACACCTTGATGGGCTACGCCCATCAAGGTGTTTAAATAAGCCAACTCGCTGAGACCAGACTCTATCTATTACTTTAACTAGTTCATGATTAAAAGTTGGTTTATTTTATGACAAAGTAGTATGTATTTCAGTCGTATGCAACACAACACATTTAGTTATCTCACTTGGACCCTCAGTTTGATGTGCTAGACCCTCAAACAATATTTAAGGGTCCAATGGACCCTCTAAATGTAACTGGGAAGAAAATCATTTGATACTTTCGGTTAAAAAACAGCATCTATATTTAATTTCAAATAAACTTCACTTTTCAGTATACGAAGTTACTGCACACTCACCGGGTGTACTTCAATGGAAAATGGCTATTAAATACATTGGCTGAAAATACACAGACAATACGACGATATTTATCTTGCATGCATTTATCATTAGCAACCTCCCTAGGCACATTTTTGTTGGTACTATAACAAGTTAACAACAGGTACATAATGTTAAATAAAATTATATGTGTGGTTCCGGTTACATTGGGGAAAACATACGTTCGGTAGTGTAATGTATACTAGCAGGCGGGGCTTATTATGTGATTACCTATCTATCCAGTATTTATGTGATTACCTATCTATCCAGTATTTATGTGATTACCTATCTATCCAGTATTTATGTGATTACCTATCTATCCAGTATTTATGTGATTACCTATCTATCCAGTATTTATGAGATTACCTATCTATCCAGTATTTATGAGATTACCTATCTATCCAGTATTTATGTGATTACCTATCTATCCAGTATTTATGTGATTACCTATCTATCCAGTATTTATGTGATTACCTATCTATCCAGTATTTATGTGATTACCTATCTATCCAGTATTTATGTGATTACCTATCTATCCAGTATTTATGTGATTCCCTATCTATCCAGTATTTATGTGATTACCTATCTATCCAGTATTTATGTGATTCCCTATCTATCCAGTATTTATGTGATTACCTATCTATCCAGTATTTATGTGATTCCCTATCTATCCAGTATTTATGTGATTACCTATCTATCCAGTATTTATGTGATTCCCTATCTATCCAGTATTTATGTGATTACCTATCTATCCAGTATTTATGTGATTCCCTATCTATCCAATATTTATGTGATTACCTATCTATCCAGTATTTATGTGATTCCCTATCTATCCAGTATTTATGTGATTCCCTATCTATCCAGTATTTATGTGATTCCCTATCTATCCAGTATATTCAAGAGTTCTGTATTAGAGACTGAGAAATAAACATGTAAACCAGTTGTCGTGTTTTCAATGATATTGCATTGGCCACGAAAATGAGATTATTAAAACAATGCAAAAATAAATAATATGTTATGAAAACAAGATCAAAGTGAAATAAAATACAACAAAACAAGTTAAAATTCTGGGACAGAAAGCCAAGTTTAACAACAAAGGAAAATAAAATTGTGTGATGTGTAGTCAAACAAAACAATAGTCTTTAGAATAAAACAAAAATGGCTGCAAAACTCGAACTCACACCACCAGGAGCGTTCAAAAATAATAGGTGGAAATACAAACTTAGCCAAATCGTGGGAGACTAAATTAAAAAAATTGACTATTTTCTCAAAGCTTCGGGAATAATAAAAGAAGAACAAAAACGGCCATTACTGTTACATATAGCATGTTCGGAAATTCAGGATATTTTTGAAACGTTATCCGATACAGGTACCACCTTACAAGAGGCTGCAGACAAGCTGACGACATATTTTGAGCCCAAAAAGAACATATCATTTGAGCGGCATGTGTTCAGCCAGTCAAAACAACACATTGATGAAACTGCAGATCAATACATCGTTCGGCTGACAAAATTAGCTTCTTCGTGCGAATTCAAAGAAATAGACGCAATGATTCGGGATCAAATTATCAATTCTTGTTGTTCAACTAAACTTCGAAAAAGGCTTTTAGAGCAAACAAATTTGACTTTAGACAAATTGCAATCGATTGCTAGAACGCACGAGCTGTCAGACACACAAGCAAAACGTATTGAGGACTCAAACAATCCAATCACCAATTCAAATCAATCGAATGGCGACCACAAGGCGCAGGAAGTCAACCGAGTTCGACGAAAATGGCAACCACCAAAACCTAAGCCGAAGCCACAGAAACAATGGAATCAACGTGGACGTTCTACGGATCTACAACCACCCAGTCGGAGTTACAGCGAATCAACAGCAATCTGTTATCGTTGTGGTGACTCTGGTCATTACGGACGTTACTGTGTTAAAACAAAAGGAGTTACCTGTCGTGCATGCGGAAAGAAGGAACATTTCGCAAAAATGTGCAGAAGTCAAAATAAAACTAAATACTTTGGAATGTGCTGATGATGAGATTTTCACGATTAATAAAGGTAAGGATGATGCTATTATCAGCTTGCAAATTCAAAACAAATGGATTCCTGTGTTGACTGATTCGGACGCATCTGTCAATGCTATTGATAGTCAAACATTTGATAAAATAAAGATCACAGAGAACCTTTTGTTGACATCTAATGCAATAAGTTATCCCTATGGTAGCCAGACTCCTATCAAAATTGTAGGGAAAACAAATCTCAATATTACTGTAAACAATACAACAACTAGAGTCGAATTTCAAGTCATTCAAGATAAAGGCAAAACATTGCAAGGCAGACACACTGCTACTGAGCTTGGTTTATTGCACATTGGACTGATAAACTCAACTGGGGCTGACGGTTTGCATTCCAGTGATTATACTGAAAAGATAATAAGTTCATTTCAGGACAGATTTGAGTGCATAGGAAAATTGAAAGATTTTCAATTAAAGTTGCATATTGACAAAACCGTACTACCTGTTGCACAGCCAGTCCGAAAAATTCCATTTAAAATGAGAGTACAGGTAGATAAGAAAATTGATGAACTTGAAAGATTGGACATAATAGAGAAAATTAAAGGCCCTACACCATCAAATTTGGTACCAATCCCCAAAAAAAGATTCAGATGTTAGGATTTGTCTGGATATGCGTCAAGCAAATGAGGCAATTCAGAGGGAAAGGTTTCCCATGCCAAATATAGAACACTTGAACAAATGTATGGATCATGTGTTTTCTCTCGACTCGATTTAAAGCAATCATTTGACCAGATTGAGTTGGAAAAAAGCTCGAGGTACATTACAACATTCAATTGTTACAAGGGTCTTTAGGTCTCACTATACAGTACACTTTTACTATGTTGGCCTATATGAATAAAGTTTACTTGGCCATTTCGAACCTAAAGTTTCCAAGCTAAAAGTCACTTATTTATGAAACACAGGTATTTGCCCTCACAAAAATGTACAAAATATGGTACGTTGACCAGGTTGGTTATTTTTTAATTGGAGTGGTGGCATCCTTGCACTATTTTGGGCTTTTACCCAGAGTTTGTACCAGAATTCCTACACTGCTTCAACCCCCATAAAACTGTCATATTCTGGTGTCAGTGTCGTCTAATAGCTGCACATCCAATTTCGGACTGTGTTCATCTCACCTGCAACAGCAATACATATATCTGTCAGCAATTATTAAAAATATTTAAAACCGAACAACACACTACTACTTTTTATGGCGCAAGTTTTATCCTACCGTGGCTTTCAAGGGAGCTAACTGTATAGTGAGACCTTCAACTCACTATACAGTACACTTTTACTATGTTGACCTATATGAATAAAGTTTACTGGGCCATTTCGAACCTAAAGTTTCCAAGCTAAAAGTCACTTATTTATGAAACACAGTCAATTGCTCTCACAAAAATGTACAAAATATGGTACGTTGACCAGGTTTTTTTTTTTTAATTGGAGTGGTGGCATCCTTTGCACTATTTTGGGCTTTTACTCCAGAGTTTGTACCAGAATTCCTACACTGCTTCAACCCCCACAAAACTGTCATATTCTGGTGTCAGTGTCGTCTAATAGATGGACATCCAATTTCAGACTGTGTTCATCTCACCTGCAACAGCAATACATATATATGTCAGCAATTATTAAAAATATTTAAAACCGAACAACACACTACTACTTTTTATGGCGCAAGTTTTATCCTACCGTGGCTTTCAAGGGAGCTAACTGTATAGTGAGACCTTCAAGGTCTCACTATACAGTACACTTTTACTATGTTGACCTATATGAATAAAGTTTACTGGGCCATTTCGAACCTAAAGTTTCCAAGCTAAAAGTCACTTATTTATGAAACACAGTCATTTGCTCTCACAAACATGTACAAAATATGGTACGTTGACCAGTGTTTTTTTTTTTAATTGGAGTGGTGGCATCCTTTGCACTATTTTGGGCTTTTACTCCAGAGTTTGTACCAGAATTCCTACACTGCTTCAACCCCCACAAAACTGTCATATTCTGGTGTCAGTGTCGTCTAATAGATGGACATCCAATTTCAGACTGTGTTCATCTCACCTGCAACAGCAATACATATATCTGTCAGCAATTATTAAAAATATTTTAAACCGAACAACACACTACTACTTTTTATGGCGCAAGTTTATCCTACCGTGGCTTTCAAGGGAGCTAACTGTACAGTGAGACCTTTATCGATACAAGCGCTTACTTTTTAGGGTGAAAAGCACCGGAAGTGCATCAATGGTTCATACAACAGCTCTTACACGATATTCCTGGTTGTAAAAAACATTGCTGATGATATTATCATTTATGCCCCCTCGACAAAATTGCACAATGAGACACTGATTAGCGTACTGACTAGACTACGTGAACACAATTTGACCTTGAACAGAGACAAATGTGAGTTCAATAAGCAAGAACCTAGATTCATGGGTCACACTTTTTCAAAAGATGGAATCAAGATTGACAAAAGTAAAGTGAAGGCGATTAGAGACGCTGCACCGCCTACAAATGTCTCCGAGGTCAAGTCTTTTCTAGAACTAGTGACATTTTGCTCCATACCAAACTATGCAACATTGGCAGAACCCTTGCAAAAATTGACAAGAAAGGGAATTCACTGGCAATGATCAGAGTACCAAAACAAAGCATTTGTAAAACTAAAAGAAGTTTTATCCAGTACTCAGGTCATGGCTTATTATAATCTTGAGGCTGAAACTCAGCTTATCGTGGATGGGTCTCCTGTAGGTCTTGGAGCAATTCTCAATCAGAAACAGTCAAATGGCGAGCTTAGACCGGTAGCATATGCTAGTAGAACATTGACGGACGTAGAGAGACGGTACTCACAGACGGAACGTGAGGCACTCTCTGTACTTTTTGCAATACAGAGATTCCATGTTTATCTCTGGGGAATGGAATTGGAAGTCTTAAGTGACCACCGCCCCCTTGAAAGAATATTTTCAAGTGTTCATGAGGCCACTCCGAGAATTCAAAATTGGGTCTTAAAGTTACAACCCTACTCATTCAGGGTAAAATATCTGCCTGGTTATTTCAACAGTAGCGACATACTTAGTAAGAAACCAATGACTGAGTCAGACACTGCAGAATACACTTGTAAACAAACCGAAAACTATGTCAGTTTTCTGGCCAAAGTTTGTGTTCCCATAGCTGTCACATTAGAGGAAATACAGAAAGTTCCGAATTCTGACCCAATCCTACAAAAAGTCCGTACTTGCATTCAAACTAACAGGTTGGAAAAATCAGAAAATTTGCGACCTTATTATCAAGTCAAAAATGAGACAACAGTAAAGGATTCATTAATCCTGAAAGGCAATAAATTGGTGATACCAGAAAAATTTCAAACACGTGTGCTTAGTGCGGCGCATGAGTCACACATGGGTGTGATCAAAACAAAAAGGCTAATCAGAGAAAAAGTTTGATTTCCGGAATTAGACAAAAAAGTTGAAGACATGATAAGAACGTGTCATGTTTGCCACGTGTCATGTTTGTCGGGTTCCTTACCCGATAGACGAACCGCCGGTATTTATGACTGACTTACCGACAGGACCTTGGCAGGACCTAGGACTAGATTTGTTTGGTCCGATAGGAAACGATGAATACCTATTAGTTCTGATTGACTATTATACAAGATATCCACTCTTAGAAATAATGAAGTCTACCTCTAGCCAGTCAGTAATTAATCAGCTACGGAAATGGTTCTCCATGTTCGGTAACCCAGTCCAAATTAAGACCGACAATGCTCCAAATTTAGTGAGTGGTGAATTTGAAGCTTTTTTGGGAGAGCTAGGAATCAAACATGCTAGGATTTCAGCGTATTGGGCGCGTAGCAATGGTCTTGTGGAAAACTTTAACAAAAGTTTAAAAAAGTGTGTAAGAACTGCCATTGCACAAAACAAAAATTCGCGAGTTGAATTGCAAACTTTCTTGCTACATTATAGGACAACTGAGCAATGTACAACTGGTTTTAGTCCAGGTAGGCTTATGTTCAACAGAGATATGAAAACCAAAGTCCCTCAGCTAAATAATGTTACGAGAAACAAACGTTTAAGGCAGGCTGTCAAAATAAATAAACAGAGAATTCAATACTATGCAAACAACAAAAAATGTTAGGATACAAAAGGTACTCTGTGGGTCAATCTGTTTTGATTCAAAAACGTGACAAAACAAAAACTAGCCCAAATTGGGAAAAGACAGTTTACAAAGTAGTGAGTCAAAAGGGCACTGCTCTACAGCTAAAAGCTGATAATGGAGAATTCCGTTACAGAAATGTGAGTCATGTGAGACCTTAATTTTGTGTGGAAAACAAATTCTGGGAAATGTGGAAAATGACAATGGACATGTGATGGAGATAAGCGGAACTTAAGAAACCGGATAAACATCCTACCACCAGCGAGGTATAGAAACAATTAGAAAAGTTCTAGCGTGAAAATGTCAGAAACAATTACCCTGTGTTGATAAACAGATAATGGACTATATGTGTTACAAACCAAATGTTGACAGTATACTTATTTTACTTTATGTATTGCATGCAACAAATAATTTAAATTGAGTAGGAATGTACTGTATATCTATAGCCCCACCAGCATGCGGGGCTTATTTTGTGATTATGTATCTATCCAGTATATTCAAGTAGTTATGTATTAGAGACTGAGAAATAAACATGTAAACCAATTTTCATGTTTTCAATGATATTACAGGTAGGTTGGAAAAACTCTTCTTTTTTTTAAGATCGATTTTTGAACCACTAAACAACTTTGCTGCACCAGGGCTACGGAACTTAAAAAAACACACCGGGTGAAACAGCTGCACGACAAGACCGACACCCACACACGCCCCCCCCCCCCCCACCCCCACCCCCACACACAGACACACACAAATACACCAAGTTGACATGAAAAACGCATGAATTAATTGTTAACAAAGGATTAAACCTGAAAGAGCTACCGGCTACACGGCGTGTTCAATAAGAACAATCTAATTAACTTTGTTCACCGATTTTAATAATCGAGTCAGTCCGTCTTAACCAAGAAATAAATAAATAATATAAACAGAACGCTAAAATATATTCTTTAATTATGCATCAGATACAAACAATCTAATTCGTTTAAGTAGACCGACTTCATATGTGGCGAATCTCGGTCTATCTAATTACTCGAGTAGGAAAACATCACGCGTGATGCTCACATGGATCAATTATATCGCCTTGGGGAGGAAAAGAGGATGTGATATCACACAGGAATAATTGCTCAGCATGTGTTCTGGGGAAGTGTGTCAATATTGTGCTTGTTTATGCACTTTTATGCGTTTATATACATTGATACTGGACCGATTTATTTCGGGGTTTTGATAATTTGAATAGGTCTGGCATCCGGCATTTCGGTCCAAACCCGATGAAGCCGGCATTTTGCGGAGTCCTTGGTCTTCTTTGTTACCTTACTCATCCTATAAAGATGGCGACGTTCGACGTTGTTTAAACGTGGTTTTTCGCTCTGTACTTTAAACAGCGTACACCTTGTAAATAACATGAGTCAGCTATTAAAAACACCAAAAGTCATTCTATCTCCTCTTAAACTTCACTCTGTGTCTACTGTTTGTCTTCACCAGGGAAATTCTAATATTTTTGCACATAACTTATCGATCAATTTATCACGAATTAATCTTCATTTGCCAAGCCATGTAGGAATACGTGGTAATGATAGAGACATCTATCATTCATATTCCTGTTACTAATTCTATATTCAGAAATACTCCTCGTCACGGTCATCGTGTTTGCCCTGATAGCCGTGGCTAGGATAGCCTAATCAACCAAAATATTGGACGTAGTAAATGACGTAACACTGGCAAAGTATTAACAAATTATATATAAAAGATTTACTAAAATAATGTATTTAATACACAAATATACAAGCATGCATATAGGGTGGACAAAGTGATATAAAAAGCCACATTTCATCTAACGTCGCGACCGGATCTAATGTCACCTATCTGTGACTCACTGTGTTCTTGAAATTGGCGCACTGTTTGTTTTCGTAATTAACTACACTTGTCATACAATAACTGAACCCTCCATAGAATACAATACACAATACAAAACGCACACCACAATGGTCCTCTACAAACGCTATGCTTATGCGTTCATAGGCCCATCCGTACTTCGCGAGCAGTAGGTCCGCCACTGGGTCAAACCTCGTAACTCTCCGGTATATATCACACCGTCGCCCAGATCCGGCACCGTTCTTTCGCCTCAGTACGCTTCCATCTCCATCGCCATACCGTACCAATACTTCCACCGTTCACTATCGGCTTCACTGTCATAGCCCCAACGGCTTCCCCCGGGATCTATGTCGGTAAAAGTTAAATACTCCGTACAGTAATCTGTCAAAATGAATATTACGTACACTCCGTTTGACCCAACACACATAATATATTTAAATGAGAATACTCATACTCCGTACAAGGCTGTACCACCATACATTACAATGTATTTACAAGGTATTCACTCCGTACCGTTGACATAACGAATTACTTTCAAACAATCTAACAGTTTAACTAATTGCGCTATTCATAGGATACTATTTAAACATGTAGAATAACAACATCATGTAGAATCCACTACATAAATTTAAAACAGTTGTATTTAGACATGCATCTCCGTTCATTTGGGCATGAACATAGCATACAGACAGACGAACATATGAGCCATTTCGGAGCCAAACACATATCATATAAATATTTGTCAATACAGTTTCTGTCTGATTGAACGGGATCACAACAATGCGTAGTAAATAGAATCAATACAAACATATTACTTACCTCAGATGTCCAATTTCCCCCTCTAATTTATTAATCGATAAAGATGTTACCAGTTCGCTGACCAGAATATAAATGATTGATTACACATCTATACAAATATATCTTGACAGGTGTGAGAAGCATGTGGGGTATTGTGAGACCATGCGTGTACATGGTGAGAAGTATTCACTGAGTTTAAACTGACCGTATAGATTAAATTTTACAAGATCTAACCATACACCCTAACCTTGATACACAATATAAAATAGGAGTGTGCCACTCCTTCTGTTAAATGAACACCAATTAAAACGTCTGTACTAAATCGACATAAAGTTAGACCATTTTCATGCCTTTTTTCTAAGCACCTACGACTTTTCCACACTATATACTACCCTTCCGCATAATCTAATCAAAGATAAATTGCTCCAGCTTATTCAAAAAACATTTGCTAGCAGGTGACAAACCCAACATAAAAGTACAAAAACAAATCTGCGACAGGCGACGCACAGTTAGTACCCATAGCAATACCAACAACCTGGCGATAAACAGGATAGATAGGTAATCATTTCGTTTTAACTTTCGCAGATGTAGATGATTACCTTAAACCGGTAAGTAAAGTTGATGAATACTGATCATGGTTTTGAAAGAAAGCATTGTTAAAAGGAGCAGACATATAATCCACATTTCATGTACTATATCAGTAAGTTTTAAATATGTACCAATCTATCTCATGCTACATGTACTGTATTATCTCTCGTAAATAGTCCCTTTAAATAGCGATCACAGTCAGCCATTAGTTCGTCCATCTGTGTTTTAAATACTGCCCGTATTACAAAAACGATTAGTCTACAAACTGAAACTTTCTGAAATCATTATGCAAATTGCGTCATTTCATAGAATATATATTTTTAAGATTAAGGAAGACTTAGCTAAATTGCTTTGTTAATGAAATCTAATCATGTGTATTTTATTTAATTATCTCAACTTCAAATCAAACGCGTCCAAAGGTATAACGACATATGTTTACCTATATTTAATTAGTACATTTTATTTCCGGAGGCATTATCATTAACAATTACTGTAAAGGAACATTTACAATAAGAGTACATTAGACACCGTAGTGCTGCGGGGCTTTCTTATTATTTTATCGATAAAAGGGTAATATGGTTCAAAACTAATTATTCTTTATAATTAAAAACACTTTACTTATTATAAACGCATAATTATGCAATATTCTGATTGAAAAATAAATTGTGTTAGACATTTGCATGATCACTGGAGGTTATGGCACACTGCAAGTATACAAAACAATGAGATTATTTCAACGATTGTTCAAAATAAACAAAAGGAATTCATCAACAGTTTAGGATAAACATGGGGACACGCAAATGGATTTGCTTACATATAAACAGGTTTGTGTTTACGTCTACGCATAACGAAAATGCAAACATAAACTGATAGTTATGGAAGTGAATTATACTAAATCATATACAATATATTCTTGTCAAAATTCCTAAGTACCCACCTAAGAAATGTCAATACTATTATCATTGTTTTTTGTATATAGATACGGCTGAACTGCAAAATAACGATTATATGAATACATTTTAAAGCTTTGAAGTCGATGTTTTTCCTCAGAAAGTCATAATAACATGTATACAACTGGGAACATAGGATTGTTTAAGCACTTCAAATTAGTGCAGCTTTCGATTTTCCTAATGCTAAAATGTGCCAGATAAAATTATTTTGACGTCAAGTTTTACTAGAAATACCAATACAAATGCGTTTGCAAAAGAAATTTTCGAAATATTAAATGTCAACGCTGAATTACAGTTACTTGGATTTCAAACGATATCCAGTTAAAAGTTTCATTATTTTGTAGATAGAACTTCTGCAATAAATGGGTCAAAGTTTTATGTTTGTTTTTACACTATTTCCTACCAATTTTAAGAAGTTTATATCTTAATGCGGACTTTAAAGTACAATCCATGTTTTCATATAAAAGGCGGGCAACTTTTCAAAGAGGTAATATGTAAGCAAAAAATCAATATTTTGGAAACTACTGCTCTTTAAAATAAAAAAAATAGTTGATACAAAAGTGGGTGGACACGGTATATAACTTTACGTTTTGAAATAACTATTAATCGTGTTAACATAATGTTGAATGTTGTTTAGGTATGAAAGCACCAATTATTTTCCCCATAGACACCAATGTTAAAGTGTCACATATTAATGATTTGCTGCAAATTCAACTCAAGTATGGATAATGCAGCAGTGTAATGTTCATATAGAAAACTATTTTTCCACTTGAAAAATCACCAGAAAACGTGTGTCACAAGACATGTAAGAAAGGTCTTGTTTGTTTACTAAACAGGTCAAGGGTACAGCTGTTTTTATTGATCGACTGTTTTCATTGCTCACAAAGTGTAAGCATAGAGTCGAAATTTCGAAAATGTTCATCAGTGATCCAGTAAAACCTATTAATACGCTTCTTATACATATAACCACAAAATCGAATAGAAATGGGCAGTTTTCCCCTACTTATAATGCCCATTTCCATCGAAAAAGGAGGGATTACTTTTTATTATAGGAACTACATTCGACTACACCTCGGAGGTTTTCATGTAATTGGTGGTGGTAAACCTTTAACGGCTCATCAACACAGTATAGATTATTTAGAGCCGCCACAGAGAGAGGAGAACGATACATAGGAATCCGGGAACCGTGCCCAACTCTTATTATCGAATAGATTCCTATGGTTCTTTAACGTGCTCAGAGGATAGACCGATACACGGAACCGCCAGGTTTACGTCCCCAACCGACGGACGAGGCTACGGGAAAGTGTCTTGCCGAAGAATAACATTTACATATTATTG
This sequence comes from Cyrtodaria siliqua, assembly GCA_037043455.1. Taxonomy (NCBI): domain Eukaryota; kingdom Metazoa; phylum Mollusca; class Bivalvia; order Adapedonta; family Hiatellidae; genus Cyrtodaria; species Cyrtodaria siliqua. The sequence continues at coordinate 22,988 of JAWPHD010014891.1, forward strand.
TCTATGCGGTTAAAAAAGATACCAGAATCCATTTAATTTCAAAGCAGTAATAAAGAGTATATTAACATCCTTAATGCAATATGACACATATATACTATGCTTGTGTTATCGGAGTATCTTTTAAATAACTGTTTTATTTGTACTCGATTATATATTCAATAAATTCATCATGAGAAAATAGTTTTAATATAATTGTTCATAACAGAATACATACAGTTGTTGATTATCACTGCTCTTCACTAAACAAGGCACGCACGCACGCACGTATGCAAGCACACAAACACGCTCGCACGCACGCTCGCACGCTCGCGCTCACACGCTTTTATTTCTTCAATTAATTTGTATATGTTATTTCATATAGAGCTGTATATGGGGAAATAAATCATTCTCTTGTATAAATGCTAGACAACATATAGCCATGAGGTTTTAGGCACTCAAGTGGCAGCGTTTTCAGATGAGATGAGTTTGATACCTCCTTGTGTTAGACAATGGAAAACTGTTTGTAACCATTGGAGTCGTAATGTAAATCTTAACAATACAAGGATAAATAAACGTATTTTTGTTTGGGCTTATTATAAAGCTAAACGAAATTGTAAAATTTGGTTCCACTCTGTTGTTGATAAGTTTAAAAGTATTGTCTTAGATGCATACACGAATATAAAGTTTTCCTTTCCAAAGTTAATTTTTTTTGAAGATGTTACAACGGCTCTAATGGATTTATATGTAATAGATTGGAAGAATAGTATAAACAGAGTAACAGGAGTAAGTGGAGTAGGTAGAAACAGGTTAAGAACATGAAGTTGAATCATATTGCAAACGTATTTACCTTAACAGCACAGAGCTTCATTTGCAAAATCTAGGTGTGGTGTGGGGCCCTGTCCCGATTTGAGCAAACTGATTTTGAGACTTTTTTAAAGTTTTTTTTTTTTATGTTTTTGCTACTTAATATTGAAAAAGTGAACACATTCATATAAGGCGGTGTCAATTTAAACTAATAAGCGCGTGATAACATTCTGGTTTACGAACCAAAAACTCGATGAATGTACTATATCGCTTCTGCAAGGGTCGCAGTAAACAATTTTATGAATGAAATTAAATGCCTTTACAATTGTGTCATCACTAGGGTCAACAATTTTATGAATGAAATTAAATGCCTTTACAATTGTGTCATCACAAGGACATAGGCCTAGTTCGTAGAAAATATTCATGGCACGTTTACTACTGTGGTGTGTTCTGATATTTCTTTATAACTACAAAAAGAGCTATATTTCTGTATAAAAACGTTTTCATTCCCTTCAGATACTGCAACCTTGATAGAATAACGTTTAAATTGAGATAATTTATATATATTTTTTCATTCCCTTCAGAATTTGCAACATTGACTTAATAGCTGTAAATGGATACATATTTTTTTTATTCTCTTCAGAACTTGCAGTATTCAACAAAAAGAGCTATATTTCCATTATTCATTCCCTTCAGTTTTTTGTTGAAACGTCTGTGCTAATTTAAGGGTTAGATGTTTTTCATTCCCTTCAAATTGTTGTCGAAACGTCTGTGCTAATTTAAGGGTTTCATGTTATTCATTCCCTCCAATTTCTTGTGAAAATGTCAGTGCCTAATCAAAATTAATATTAATTTAATTGGGATAAATTCCATTTCACTCCCTTCCTATTTTGCAACAGTGAAAGTGACCAGATTTAAAAAAACGGTCAAAACACCGCAATTCATCATCATGTTACGTGTCCAGATTTCAAAAACAGGCAAAAATGCCTATTGCAACAACATGATCAGTGTCCACATTTCCAAAAACTTGACATTATACCCCCAAAAAGTAATCCAAGCCCCTTTTTCTATGTATTTGTCCCCTAAAGAGACCCTTTCCCCGGAATATACCTTCCATGTGTCACATTATAGCAACTTTTAAAATGTGGATACGGCTCTTTAAGGCCACATTTCCAAAAATATTATTTTTGTATGAAAAACATCATCTTTCAACATGTCACATTATAACAACTTTTAAAATGTGCTCTATAAGTCGGTGTGTGTCAACATTTCCAAAAAACTCACGTTTGTCAAGAAAACAGCATTTTTTAAAATGTGGACACACCGCCTTATAGAGCCGTGTCCACATTTTAAAAATTGTTATAATGTGACGCATGAAAGGTATTTTCTGGGCAAAGGGTCTCCTTTGGGGACAAATACATAGAAAAAGGGGCTTGGAATACTTTTTGGGGGTAAAATATCAAGTTTTTGGAAATGTGGACACAGATCATGTTTTAGAAATAGGCATTTTTGAAATCTTGACACGTAACATGATAATGAATTGCGGTGTTTTGGCCGTTTTTGAAATCTGGTCACTTTCAATGATGCAACATAGGAAGGGAGTGAAAAGGAAATTATCCCAATTTCAAGTTTTTGGAAATGTGGACACAGATCATGTTGAAATAGGCATCTTTCAGGTTCAATGTTTCAAGTTCTGACCTTGAAGGGAATGAAAAATAATATTTTTCCATTTACAACATATTAAGTAAAATGCTGCAAGTTCAATAAAGGAAATTAAATTTATCTATGTTGCATCATAAAACTTTTAAATATTTAAAAACCATGAAAAGATTTATAAGAAAAGTCAAAATACACCATAATTCAACATTTCTCACACTTTCAAATCATTGTGTTAGGAAAAAAAGTATGTCTACTTTCACTTTTACTCTGTGCAGAATCTATCTTTAGGTCATACTACACCAATTCATTTTCCATAGGTCTACCTTATAGCTCTAAGCTCTGTACTGAGTTCCCTTATATAGGAAGCTATATTTTTTATTACTTGTTTTGAAAGGCCTATTTTAGTTTTATCAAAAAAACATACAGAAGCCATACATTGAGTATGTTTTGAAAAAGCTGTTTGGGTCGGATGCTGCTGACCCACCTACTTGCATGTAGAAACATGAGGAAAATGTAAAAATATACTTCTTTCTTTGGTTATGCAACACATTATGAATACATTGCACAAATGTATGATTTAACCTTTATAAGTACTCTTCAAAAGTTGAATTTTAATTTTTTAGCAAGATTTTTTGGTTTGATTACCTTGACAACCAATCAGAATTTAGAGATTCTGTGTAATAGCTCCGAATTTAACCTGGAACTTTTTCCCTGCCCGCTGATTGGTTGGTAATTGGTGTAGTCTGATCTAAAACCAATTAATAAGAGCAAAATAAGTGCAAAAATCAATTTACTCAAATTGGGACAGGGCCTGGTGTAGTACCGCTGAAAATCGAAACTCTTATTTGATAAAGCATTGTTTGTAAATCCAAATTGTATAGATGTAAACGAAACAATATGTTAATTTTGTTTTCCAATAAAGATATGATACGCGTGAGTGCCGCGTGAGTGCGTGAGTGCCGCGTGTGGGTAATATTCTCGAAAAACGAAACCCTGTTTTATATTCTTAATTATGTGTTATTTTTATTATTTATTTTACTTGTAGTAAGCTGGGAAGCGTTCTTTTTTAAGACACTTTATCTGCATTAATTAGTACCGGTTCTACCAAGGAAGACATCGAGAGGGATTAGGGATTCAAATAAGTTCACAGAGCTTTCGTTACAATCGATGTAAACAAAAATAAATCATTATTAGATAAGAAATAAGTTTTACAACGACGTTGAAAAGTCGGTGCTAATAAGTATACTCCAGATTCGATCTGGGTTGTTATCTGATTTTTTAAAACAGTGATATATGTGTACGCATTGACTACTGGACCTACTGTTCTGGCTTTGTGTGAGTCTTATGACACGGCTGTGGCAGTCGGTTCAGAATCAATTGCTCAATATTTAACATTGTGAACAGTCATATGTATATTTGTATTGTATAGTCTCGTGTAATTATATGAAGAATAGCACAGTTGTATTTTATGAATTTTTGTATTGTATAAAATATTGTCTGTGATGAGACTTAAATTTTTTTTTAAATATATATGTATTCTCAGTTGGAACGTCTACTTTTCCCTTCCTCTACAGTTCTGCTAAAATAATGTCCAGTTGATATGTTTGAGTTTAGTTTAGTGTAATTATCGCTGGATCCTGTAATTGTTAGCCTGGGTTGAGTGAAATAAAACGAACATGGAGCATCATATTTTGTTAGTAGATTAAATGTGTTCTGTTTGTTATATTTCAGGAAATGCTCCACCAAGGTCGCATTAGCTGTATTTACATGTGTGTTGTATTGCATTCATAGTACACGCATAACTGACCACAGTGACACATTAACCAGCATCAAAGAGGTTGAGGATGTAAGACAACAGGACAATAACATACGTTTACCTACAGCACCAATGTATTTCAAGCAAGACAGAATTGCTGATGAAATGAACATCAGCAATGTATGCTCTAAGAATTTTAAAGATAATCATCTGATGGAGGTAACACTGAAAGAAGGTCGAATAGGAAATAGACTTTTCCAATTGTTTATGCTACTCGCAACATCGAAGCGCTACTGTTATACACCGATATTAGGCAACTTTAAACAGCAACTTGGAGACATTTTTGATTTAGATGTTGACACATCTATAGAGGCAACATATTCAAGACAAGACTCAGTCTGGAAGGTTTTTCGGTGACACCGAGAGTCGACAATACTTCTCAGATATAGACAACCTGGACACAACCTATAACTGGACATTTGAGGGTTATCTACAGAGTTGGAAATATTTTGCTCAGCATGAAAACTACATACGCTCAGTCACAGCATTTAAACCTGAACTTATACACGTTGCCGATAACTTTATCAGAAATATTAGTTTAGAAACTGACATTAACGTGTGTGTTCATGTGCGACGAGGTGATTTTCTCTCTGAGTATTATGCAAGTAGGGGCTGGTGTGCGGCAGATAAAGCGTATTTAGAGAAGGCGATGATACACTTTTCCACCAAATACAAAGGACAAGCAATGAATTTTATTTATATAAGTGATGACATTGTATGGTGCAAGAATAACTTTCACGATAATAACATTTTTTTCAGTCCGTTTGCGACCGATCCGGAAGGTCCCGCTAAGGATTTAGCATTAATGAATCTTTGTGATCATAGTATAATTACAGGTGGAACGTTTGGGTGGATGGGAGCCTGGCTAAATGGTGGGGATGTTGTTTACTTTGATATGTTTCCTAGACCTGGATCGTGGCTGGACAACCAGAGAAATAGAACACTATATTATCCCTCACATTGGCTGGGAATGCATTGATTTATGATGGAGCAAATAGGATAATTTGTATCATATATGCGTACTATTATTAAATGCGTTAGGCAAATGATTTAAAAATGTATCACGAAGATACAGCCAGCAAGTTTGAAAACAAATAATATGTATTAATGTGAATCAATTGTTCAAATGCATTGTATCAATGTAGCTTCATGTGTTGCTCGACAAACAAAACGAGGGGCACAGGAAAGATACTTACAAATGGGATGACTCGTTGCGTAATAGGTTTAAAAATAAATAGATTGGCAAATTACTAGATTGAACTTTAGCTAATAGCAGCATAAATGACTTTCAACGCTGTTACATTCCGCAGCGAGGCCGATCCATCTAAAGAAAAACATCGAAGCACTAGAGATGGCAAATACAGGGTAAAAGCCGTGTGGTTTGATAATGAATGTGCAGTAGCAAAACGCTGTTACATTAAGTCATTAAATATATCTAATCAAAATAAATATACAGAAAATAGAAAACCTTTTTTGCGAATAAAAGAAACTTTACAAAGATTTAGTAACGAGACAAAGGCGCGTTTTCAAGCGTAATAAAATAAAGGAAATCGAAAGACATGCTAGCCCAAAGGATTCTTTTGGTTAATGTTTCGCTAGAATAAATATAAGGATAATAATATTTCCTTAGAACATTTTTTCAAGTATTTTCGTGACGTAACAGGGAAAGTTATACAGCTTCCAAATAAACTAAATAATGATATATCAATAAAATAAATTGAAGATACTATGAACAAATTAAAAAGCGGAAAGTCAATGGGAGGAGACCGTTTAATGAACCCATACTATGATTTCATAGAAACTATTGATATCATTGCTCCTCATCCATGCGATTTATTTAACGCAATTTTTAATCCTGCTTTTACCCTAATTCATGGGCGGAAGGAATGATTATACTGGGCTTTCAGAAAGGAGTGAACATGTGAGTAAATATCGCGATATTATGTTGATATGTTGTTTAGCAAATATATTTACTGGAGTATTAAATAAAATATCTCCAAATGAAGATAACAATATAATCACTGATGCTCATTTTGGTTTCAGGTCTGGTAAATCAACTGTAGATGCGTTTTGTAGATTTTAGGCGTGCATTTGACAGTATAAATACAAACGCACTCTGGTATAAATTATTCAAGCTGGGATACTGAGCCCACCGTCACGCTCACCTCTTCTGATATGAAGAAAATTGCACATAGTGTGTTCTTGTTTATGAAACACGAAATGAAAGACTTCATAAACGAATCGATAAAGTCTATGGCCCAGTCCGTTGCCGATACAGTTGTCGACACTCTTAATGTTAGACTTACACAACTTGAGTCTGAGAACCGTCGACTGTCCGATCAAGTTACAACCCTTACTGAGAGGGTAAAACACTGGAAGTTCAACAGTCTGAACATGATTTTAAACTGGACGTCGCAGAGCAATATCCTAGACGCAACTGTTTAAGGATCTCCGGGTACTCGGCGAATCAACGGATGATATTGTGATGCAAGTTGCCAAAGCATGTAAGGTAAACACCAACAAAAATGAAATTGATCGGTCACATCGTGTTGGACCAGATTCACAAAGCAGACCAAGAGATGTCATAGTGAAGTTTACCTCGTACAATCCAAGGAACATGTTTTACAGAGCAAGGTTCGATCTTAAAGGTAATGCTGACTTTAAGGGTGTTTTCGTTAACGAGGACCTCACACGCATCAGATCCCGTCTTCTAGCACATACCAGACACTTAGTTAGGTCAGGGAAATTACAACAGGCATGGTCAAGTGTTGGACGTCTATTCTACAAGGATAATGCGGGACCTGAACGCCATCTTCTGAGAAGTGCCAGTGACCTTGATAAATATTTATAAACATTCAGTGACGAACTGCATAAACACACTTTCTTTTCAAATTTATGCTATAACACAATTGTAATAGAATAAGTTACATATCATCATAAATAGTGTATAACATTGAATTAGCTCATTAAATTCTAGTCTAAGTTAATAGGAAATATTCATGTGCACAAAACGATATTTACTATATGTCGATATTTAGATAATATTTGTTGTAGATTAGCTACCCTAAAATATTCACTCATAAGATAAGTATTTCTTGACTATCGAACCGTTCTCAAGTCTATTTATTTACAATTTCATAGTGATAAGGGAATGTGTCAAAGTTGATAGTGGCTGTCAATCTGAACATTGTATCATGTAGTAACAATTTTTGAAATGTATTCTTTTTAATTGCAATACAATGTTGTACATGTTTAAAAGAACATGTTTATGGCTCGATTTTGTTATAGAATTAGTCTTTGCTAACATTGTATAGAAATCATGTTTACATTATATACGCTGACAAGCCATTCTTTCTTTGAGACGACCCCTTTCCATTCGTTTCTAGAGCGTGTATTACGTTTTTCACTTCAACACGTGGAATATGTGCAAATTATCTACCAATAGATTTACAAATTGACATCTTTAATAAAACAGTTTAACCTATTTTGTTATATGAATGTGAAATCTGGGGGTTTGGCAATTTAGAAATAATAGAAATAGTGTAACTAAAGTTTTTAAAACAGTCCTTCATATTAAACGTATCTACACCAAGTTGTATGGTTTATGGCGAAACCGGTACTCTGCCAATCTCACTTGACATGTACACGAAATCATTTTGGTCAAAGGTAGTGTCTCCAGAAAATAATAAACTCTCAGCTGATGTGTACATAGTATTGCATAGCTTATACAAATAAAGCAATAGTATAAAGAAAACATATAAATGGCTTAAATGTATCAAATAAATTTTAATTAAATGTGGTTTTATTGGCATCTGTGAAACGCACGACTTTCCAAATAGTAAGTGGTTGATTGCATCCGCGCATCAAAAGCTCGTAGATCTGTTTTTAAATGAATGGCATGAAACAGATGAAAATTCTATACAGATTTTTTAAACCTAACGTTGGCTTTAACAGATACTTGACAGAAACTCCCGGTAAACTACTGAATTATATGGTAACGTTTAGAACAAGAAACCATAAGTTGCCAATTGAACCTGGACGCTGGAATAAAATTGTGCATAATAACAGAGAAATGAAGATATAGGAGATGAATACCTTTACCTGTTAACATGTAAAATACTTTAATAATATTTTACAACATAATTAATACAACAAACAATATAGAATTTAGAAAAGCAGCTGAATTTGTAAGGCAAATATTGAATAGATTCAAGTAAAAATGTAAACGTATATGTTATTATGAGATTTTAAAAATGTGTGTAAAGACGGAATCATATGAGAGCGTGGTTGTAAATTACTTATTCGACAGCGTTGTGAAAATGAACTATATATAAATGACAGAGACAGTTTCAAATTAGGAATATAATTTAGCTCCTCAAATAAATAAAGTAAAGTAAATTCACTTGATTTAAATATGTCTGATAATCTATTGTTAATATTAAATAACTCATGTAATAGAGCCTTGTACGATTTATTCTATATGCATTACCTCATATTTGCATGTATATGTATGAATTGAGTGAATAAAATGTAAGTACTGTATTGTATTGCTTACGATCCAGTTTACATAATACTCTTTCTTATTTGTTTGAACGTATGATAACACTAAGATTTGATTTGATAAATGTGTCTTAATTGCACATCTCGCGTGGGACGAATTGCTGCCATGTGTGATAAATATGTTTTAAATAACCAATTTCTTAATTGCACTTATCGTGTGATCTAAATTGCCGCCAGGTGCTTGAATGTACTTACACATATTACAGTTCGACAATGCCTATCATAACCTGACTCATGTGGTGACATGATTTACAAAGACTCTTTGTCATGATCACTTTCATACAATCTATATTAAATTTGTTTAAACGTTTATGACCTTATAATTTTGCAATGCCACGTTTGGCGATTTACTTATATCCAGTTGACCACTAGTCCTTCCTCTTTGATTGTGTAATAATCGGACAGATTGAGGACCTTATGATGTCTAGCTAAATCCTCATAGGACTTATTATTTACACTGTACCGTTATATCGGGATGACAATAGGGTAATAGTGAAGTATGGTGCACCTTAGAACCTGGTATTTTTGCCACTGACCGTCTAAGGCGGTACCTTTATTGTTTTCAACCATTTTTTGGGGGTGTTTCTGCTTGACTGTGTTCGGTGAATATTTATTTCCTCTTCGACTTTACACCTATTGTTACAAATTTAGTTCTACCTTTTAATATGCCGTTCAACCATTCTGTGTCAGATGATTGTATTACATCTAGTACGAATTAACAATGACTGTTCATAGTTTATGCTATGCATATAATACAGGTGTCTTATAGCTGACTGCCTTAGTAAATAGTTTTATCAATGATGGTTCCTTATGGATAATGGTTTTACTGATACGTATCTTTGATACATTGGAAAATCATACACAGCATTTAACATTTTCACTTTTGAATGACGTTGTATACTTTATTCCACAATGTTTTATAATTGTAAAAGTGTATACTAGGATGAGACTGAAATTCATCAAAAAATCAAGAAATAAATAGCAATGGGTCGTTGGATGGGTTGTATGTTAAGAAAGGCTGGAGAAATTGCCGATAGTAACACAGGTTTGAAAATGATAATACAGAAAACGTACATGTAATAATAATTATAAATACACATAACGACCGTTATCCCGCCATAAACCTCTTTCCAAATATGTGATAATGGGCTTTACTTATATGTAAGCTGCATGCACAGCAAGTTTCATTACAATATCTCATTCCTAAGCTATAGTCCGAAATCTATATTTTATCTATGTTTAATAACAGCAAACTTGACCTTACCCCAGTGCAAAACCCAAACTTTTTTTCCATAAAAGCTTTATAAGCTATCTACACAATGTGTCGTGTTCATATATCACTCCTAATTAAAAAGTTAATGCCAAGAAACAGCGACATTGTCTCTAGTGACATCAAATGTAACTCCAAGCTGTTTTTCATATAGGATTCCAACACATTATTTTCGTTCTAATATCTCATTCCTAACTAACGTTATTGCCCGGAAACCATTTTTCTATGTTTAGTAACAGCGACCTTGACCTTAACCCAGTGACCTCAAATGCAATCACAGATTTTTGTGCTATATAGTCCATATACGCAGCGTGTTTCGTTCTTCGTTCCATTATCTCATTCTTAGCTAAAGTTATTGTTCTCAAACGATTACTTTTTTAGCAACAGCGACCTTGACCTTAACCTCAATGGCCTCAATTGTAATCTGAAGCTTTCTTCCCATATAAGCTACCTACAAACCAAGTTTTGTTCCAATATCGCATTTCAAACCAAAGTTGTTGAGCGTAAACCATGCGTTTTAACACCGCCCGTCGCACGCACGCATGGCTGCCAAACGACATTCGCCAATCTAATAACCAGCGTTGTATAAAGGAAGTCTGATTAACAAACAACAATTACAAGGATAAGTAATAGCGTGGGAAATGTGGGAAAAGAACGGATTGCGTTCCTTGCTCACCTCCGCACATCTCCCACACCGCACTCTTCAAAGAAATGATGACACAGAATGAACACATATTTATAAGTTAAAATAGGATGAAGTTGTGTTGTACAATATACTTTTGCTTGAGCTTTTTACCACACCCTCTTTTCCAAACTAAAAGTATGGAATAAACCACTGAAACAATATTGATAGGATCCAAAGAAATCCGTGGCACCGACATGTCTCAACATTGGAGAATGCGCACAATACTGCTCTTAAGCTTATGATGGATTGTGAACCACTGAGTAGTGTTTTTATAAGACCTAAGAGACTTAATTAAAGTTATATGTCTTTCGTAAGAGACCAGCAATAATTAAATTAGCAGCATCAATGGCCATTCAGCTTTTATTTTGCAAAAACACAGGCTTGTTTAACAGGTTTAAAGCCTATATGTGTTCGAACTAATTACATTTACAAAGAATATAAATACATTTTCCCTCTTGTCATCTAATTGGACAAAAACATCTGTTTTCTTCAACTAGTTGTCGTTATATATCCCAGCCTTGGGATGGTTGTTGATCATTATTTAATTACGTATAACGATATAACAAATGGAAAGCCGTGTTCTGTTTCAGGATGAATAAATGCTTGACAATGAACTTAGATAATTCACAGTGCAAACCACCTCTCACTATCAAATTAGCACTTTCTGTCAGGTTAGTCAATACACATCAAGCGACACATTCGATTCACTCTGCTCTGGTTAGATACCATATTTGACTCTAGCGTTGTCTTTAAAAGGCAGAAGTACAAACTATACACACAGTAGAACAATTTTGAAGTGCTTTAATAAGATATTAATAGTGATAAACGCGAGCTTGATGTATATGGAAACTACAATTAACATGTCAGCTAATGCCTCATATAGTAACACTGGACATGCGCAAGACACATCAGTCACTAAAATTGCAGATGGAATTTATATTCTAATTGGCACCATACTTGGCTTATTCTTTATATTAGGATTTGTGCAGAATTCTTTATCAATTTATGTATTCATTAAGGAAAAGTGGCTGAGGAATGGACACAATGTGTTTATAGTTGCTTTGGCTTTCAGTGATATTTCCATGTGTGTTTTGGGGGTTTGGATGGTGATTGTGGCAGCTATATTCAGGAAATGGATATTTGGTTATACAGGTATGACATTTAATATTTGGATATACAGATATATTATGTGACTGTACAATCATGATATGTTAATATTTATGTATGCTATTTGGCTATTAAGGTACGTTACATGTATGTGGCTATATATGTATGCCATTTCAACATACAGGCACGATAGTTGGTTATTACTATTACTATACTTATTTATATTATTATTATTATTATTATTATAATTAGTGTACAGTTACCACAAACTTGTTTGAAACATTGTTTTGTGTAAATATGCATTATGGTACTAGTTGAGACATTGGTTGATATCTATTAAAATAAGAGAGAGAGAGAGAGAGAGAGAGAGAGAGAGAGAGAGCGCGCTGAAAGCATGAGTGTTAAAAACACAATGTATTTATGGCATATAAGCTAGCTTAATTTTTCAACTTTATAAGTCATAATCTTAAAACATATTTGGTTCATTGTTATTCATAATGACTGCCCTGGTAAAACTGGTTTGTGTGAATAAACACGAATTAGAATCCCTAGAAAATTCACTTTCACTTAAATGACAAGTTTTGGTAATTGAGATACTCAATATTTATAGTTGGATGTGGATAACATAATAAATATATATATTTTTTAATATTTACTGAATCCATCACTTAAAAAGAGTATGATAATGGACCTTTGGAAACGGCCGAGTACGACACATACGAAATATTGCAGTCTCGGTTTGATTGAGACTGTTCATGAGTGGTAGTGAAATATGCTAGCTACCGCTCACGCCCTCTAGCCCCGGGTTGAGCAGAACTCAATATTCATAAAATCAACAGCACAAAATTTTAACCATCCCGAAGATGGAATGCATTTCGGTGGACATGGAGTTATCCTCCTTTGACGTATTCCTCATGGCGTACGGCGTATGGTCCCAGTATCTAATATAATGAAATGCCCCGAAGAGCGAAATAAACATAATGGAATTTAGTTGGGAGCAGCGGTTATGAAGCCTGCGTATAAAAAGCAGACAACATATCCTATGAGTGGTTAAACAATACCCAGAGCCTTTTATCGGCCGGAGTAGTGGAACCACCGAATCAAAAATTAAGTAAGAAAACAAAAGAAATTGAAAATGTACCACCGATAACTAACTATAAGTATCGGGCTCAGCGATCTGCAAAGATCGAATGAATAACAGTACTGATTGCAAGCTCGGGGAGACATTTTACTGCCGCCACACTGCACAAGCAACGCCACTGTGCTATAAAAAAGAGTATGATAATGGACCTTTGGAAACGACTAAGATATGAAAAAAAGATTCTTTTGTCATATTAGATAAAAAGACATTGTTGTGTACATTATTTTGAACACTGTTATTTTAGTAACTAGAAAAGAACGCGCTCTTTATACAGTTATTATATGCGATCAAGAAAACAGATACAGGTCATGTACCACCAAGCATTTAAGATTCAATATTCATGAAGTCGAAACAAACTATACTATCGTAACCTGCACTATTTTATTTAAATTATGAGTGATCTAAAATTTGGAAGTATGAATTGTAGCGGTTTATATTCTGATCAAGTAAAGAGGAGGGACATTATTTCAAGGTGTAGTGATAGATATGACATTACTTTTCTTGTTGATACACATTCAACTAAAGAAACAGCAAAAAGCAAATGGAGGACTGAATGGGGCTGTGTGATATTTTCTTCATTCTCAAGTTCAATTTGGGGTAAGTACTGAAATCTTGTTAAATAACAAATTTAGTTTAAAAATTAACAAATTGAATGAATTCATAGATAATTTGGGAAATTTCATAGTGTTAGATATTACAATTCAGAAGCAAAGAATGACTTTAGCTGTAGTGTATGGACCAAATGGAAACAAACCACAACTTTTTCATGATTTCTTTACTGTTGTTGAAAGCTTTGGTAACACTTTTTATAGCATTGGTGTGGCCTGGAAAGGGCTCCAAATTATGATATGGACACAAACACAAAAATAACATAAAATCAAATAAAACACGTTTAAGTATTATGGAAAGTTTAGACTTACATGACTTCTGGAGAATATTTAATGACAATGTTAAAATATATACTTGGAGAGGCCCTCTTAATAAGATGGCACGTTTAGTCTATTTTCTTGCGTTATCCGACTTTCAAGACTGTGTCGAAAAACGTTCAATCGATATTTCTTATAAATCTGACCATTCAGCAATTTCAGTCAATTTTGTATTTATTGACCAAAAACGAGGCCTTGGCACATGCAAATTTAATAACAGTATACTAACAAACATCAATTGCATATGTTAATACTATCAAAGAAGGACTTTATTTCAAAATCAGTAAGCCATAGGCCCATGTGATCATACAATATTATACATATACATTTTAACAGACGTAGCAAGATCCGTTTATACATGTATTAACAAATATCAGATGCAAAAATAAACACAGTATTAATGTTTACTTCTTTTTAGAGAACAAAAACAGAAAACAAAAAGAAACAAAGAACACATGAACACGTCAGATTTTCCATTGTAAAATTTCACGGAAAAGGTGACTAAACATAAATAAATATATCAATGTTATGGTTGATGTATTATATTTAATCATATCCATGTCATGAACATATAAGCACATACACCTACGTTTCAAACACAATCAAAAATGCTCTATTTGCATTTCAAGCGTGACAAAACCACCATACACAAATATACATGACTATGTGAAATAAAATATTGAGAAGGAGAAAATGAGACATGGAATTGCAGTTACATCAAATCTTATTCATTAGCGTTTTCCTTATTTCAAATTCTTTAAAAATACACACACTTAAATTTTTAATTTCTTTTTCATTTTTGCTGTAAAAAAGTTCTTTTGAATTGAAAAATACTCGGTCGATTCCAAAAATATTTTTTAATATATATCATGTATATTTTTGGATGTCTTTAAACAAATCGCAATCTAAAATGAAATGAAACTCGTCTTCAAGTTTGTTGCAATATATATACAGTATTCTATCTGCTAATGTATACTTCTAGGTCTAGGCCACCTACTCGTCTCTATAGCAAGGCTATGAGACGAGACGAGATCAAATAAACTATTGCTGAAACCATAGAACAATACAGATTGGATAATGAAAATGAACAACAAGAAATTAAATTTAGCATAAATGACCAACTATTTTGGGAGACTCTTAAGATGATGATTAAATGTAAAACTACTTCTTTCATTCGTTTAACTTTAAAAAGGGAGAAAAATAAAAAAGGGAAATGAAATAGAACCTAAAATTAAAAAGCTGTATGTTTTAATAGACAATGGTGATTTCTCAGTTAATAATGAAATTGTTACAGATAGAATTAAAAACAATTCGCGATGAACGAATAGGAGGAATTATGTTAAGAACAACAGCGAAATGGAAAGTCGAAGGAGAAAAATCCACTAAATATTTTTGTAATTTAGAAAAGAGACAATATACAAAATAATTATTACCAAAACTTATAAAAAAATTATGGACAGGAAACAACTGACTTAAAAGAAATACTTACTGAACAGAAATACTTTTATAAGCTCTTTATAGTTCTAAACCTTCTACACCGCAGGAACACGAAGAATCTTCGTTCATTAGTTCATTAGAAGGAAATCTTAGTGTAAATTTTTTAAAAAATATGAAAAATAATAAATCGCCTGGATCTGATCTGGCTTTACGGCCTAATTTTATAAATCTTTTGGAACGATATTGGTTCTTCACTTTAAATCCTTGAACTATGGATATCATATTAAATATTTATCAATAACATAAAGACAAGGTGTCATCTCTTGTCTCCCAAAAGAAGGTAAGTCAAACACGAGCTGAAAAAACTGGACGCCTATCTTGTTATTAAATGTGGATGGAAAAAATGCATCTCCAGCTATTGCCACTCGAATAAAATCAATTTAAGTACTCTTAAAATTAATATCCGTATGCCAAATAGGATTTTTTAAAGGGAAGACAAATTAGTGAATCTACTAGGTTAATATCTGACCTTATTTTAAAATGCGAAGAAGACAATATATCAGGGCTCCTTGTTTTACTAGATTTTGAAAAAGCATTTGATTGTAATTCATCGAAAAATGTTTAATTTTGGATAGTCCATTTTAAATTGGTTTCATACTTTTTATAATAATGTTTCGAGTTGTGTCCTGAATAATGGCCATTGTTCAGAGTTTACCCCTATTCATCGCGGTGTCCGAGAGGCAGATCCTCTTTCTCCGTATATTTTATCATATGTGATGCATTTTTAAGTTTTGCCTTGAAATATCATACTGATATTAAAGGTATTCAAACAAAAGACTCAGAATAGCTATTAAATCAACTCTTCTCTATTTCTAGAAGATGACGAAATTTCTCTTAATACTGCATGGAAATTAGTAGATAAGTTTTACCTTTGCTCAGGATAAACCTCAAATTATATGGATAGACTCAAAAAAGGTTATCGTGACAAAATCCGTACTGAGAGACAGTTATGAACTTCAAAGGCAATTTTAAACTATTAGGGATAACATATAACTCAGCAAAAGACAACTATTTTTTAAAAAACTACCTCACTAAACTTACAAAAATTAAAAACATGTTGAACGATTGGTCCTTCAAAAATCTTACCCTTAAAACAACGATTATAAAAACACTCGCTCTTCCAATCATTATTGATTGTCTAACGGTCCTTCCTGACCCACCGGGACATATATTTTAAGAATTCCAAATAATATTGTTTAATTTCTTATGGTCTGGTAAAAATGACAAAATGAAACGAATAGTCATGATAAATCAGATTGAAAACGTTGGTTTAAAAGTGCCACATATTAAATCATTAAGTCATTCATTGAAACTTGTATGGGTGATAAAACGTTTAGACCCAGAAAGACCATGGAAAACCCTTATCTTAAATGATCTAGAACAGCTCGGTGGTTATAAACTATGGTTCCTCCACAAAAATGGAATCCTCAAATTAGCAAGTTATCAGAACAGTTTTCTGGCAAAATGTAATGGAATCTTGGGCACTTGAGATAGCTAAAATACCACAACACACATACAGATATTTTATCAGAACCTATATTTAACAATTCAAGTACTGCGTTAAGCCGGACTTAAACCTCTTTAAAGTGTTAAGTCATAACGTAGTATTCTTCATTAACGATCTTGTAAATGCATGGTGTGAGATTATATCTTTAAGAGCTTGTAATGATTTCTCAACTAAATTCCATTTACATCTTTCTATGGAATAATTAATGCAATCCCTAATGAATGGAAAACTTGTATTAAGAATAAAACTAGAATTGAACATCCTTCAAATAAAAATATTCATAAACTAAAATCAGCAAAAAAAGTAAGCTGATCGTTCAATGAAGATTTTTTAAAATCAGTAAGCTTAACACCCAATAACTCGCAAGGAAAATGGAACAAGAACTCGGAATGACATTAACACATGTAGACTGGAAATTTCTATATCAACACACCTCACTGGTTTTAAACAGCCTGAGTATGTTTTAAATTCGATTATTAATATTTATTTCCTTGTCTATACAAGTTATGTCTATTCAAGCAAATTGAAAAAATGTCTCCCAAACTATGATGTTTTATCGAACATCTGAAAAGATATAAACACCTGGAATTATTCTCATCATTTATGTACCCTGTATCAAAATCTAAAGGCGAGATGAAACTTAATTAGCCAACTGTTTAATTAAGGATAGTCAGGTAAAATTACCCATTTTGGTATATCTTTATCTATCTGTCCGCCCTCCTGCCCGTCCGTCGTCCGTCCGTTCGCTTACCCGCCCGCCCGCCTGCGTACGTTCGTACGCACAACACACACACACACACACACACACACACACACACACACACACACACACCTATTATTGGTATTACACAATTGTATGGGCGTATGGGCGCATACAGCGCACGCTTATAGTATTAACAGGTTTATGTTTTTGTAACTTTATGTATGTATCCCGAAGGCGATAGAAGCCGAAAGCGCTCGATATCACTGTGTTGGTTTAAGCACTGTTTGGTTGATAATTTGTCTCACATTTATCTGTTTAAACACCTATCTTCCCAGAATCCTCCGCGAACCAATGCTCCAGAAAGGGTCTATATATCTATATATATATAGAGAGAGAGAGAAAGAGAGAGATGGAGATAAATGTTTATTAAAGTGTCACAAAAATGACAAATCGTCATATGGCATACACAACGTTCAGTACAACATATTAAAATGTATGAGATTTTGGGCCGATATCGGCCTGTGAGACACTAATTTATACAAATAAAAAAATACAGCTACTAAGAAAAACAGATATATACATACATACAGGTATCTTTTCTGGATCCAGTGTTTGTGAAAGGTGTTCTGTTCAATGTATGATTTTTTCTACTATATATACGTAAACATATATATAGGTATATATATTTATTTTATGATATAAAATATAGCCTTGCTATAGAGACTGGTAGGTGGCCTAGACCATTAGCAGATAGAATATGTATAATTTGCAACAAACTTGAAGACGAGTTTCATTCATTTTAGATTGCGATCTGTTTAAAGACATCCGAAAAATATATATTCAAAAATATTTTTGGAATCGACCGAGCATGTTCATTTCAAAAGAACTTTTTTACAGCAAAAATGAAAAAGAAATTAAAAATTTAAGTGTTTATATTTTTAAAGAATTTGAAATAAGGAAAACGCTAATGAATTGATTTGATGTAATTGTAATTCCATGTCTCATTTTCTCCTTCTCAATATTTTATTTTCACATAGTCATGGATATTTGTGTATAGGGTTTTGTCACGTTTGAAAATGCAAATAGAGCATTTTTGATTGTGTTTGAAACGTATGTGTATGTGCCTATATGTTCATGACATGGATATGATTAAGTATAATACATCAACCATAACATTGATATATTTATATGTTAAGTCACCTTCTCCGTGAAATGTTAAATGGAAAATCTGACGTGTTCATGCGTTTTGTTTCATTTTGTTTTCTGTTTTTGTTCTCTAAAAAGAGGTAAACAGTAATAGTGTGTTTATTTTGCATCTGATATTTGTTAATACATGTATATACGGATCTTGCTACGTCTGTTAAAATGTATATGTATAATATTGTATTATCACATGGGCATATGGCTTACAGAATTTGAAATAAAATCCTCCTTATGGGTTGAATGGATCCTTTTGCTTTAACTCGATGGATTCCTTGTTTTATTAGTACTTCCGGGTAGTGTTGTCTTTGAAGATGGTTACGTAATTCAGCAAGTTTCTTTTCTCTAGTATATTCCTCTTTTACAATTGTTACAATTCGGGGTGACAGACAAAAGGTCGGTGATGACGCGCGTTCCTTCTAGTTTAACTAGGACATCAAGAAACGCGATCTTATATTACTCTCGTTTTTCGTGAAGTTTATGGACGGGTATAATTTATTTAATTCTTCGAAGTATTCCTCAATTGTGATATGATGTTTACATATGATAAAACAGTCACCAAGAAAACGTGTCCAATTTGTCCGTAGATAATCGGCAAATTCGTGTCCGTGTTTTTCTTGCATTGTGTTGAAAATCGTCTCTTCTAAATGCACTAACGTGGCATACATTGGTGTAACTTTGGTACCCATCGCCGTTCCCTTCTTTTAATTGTTATATTTTCCATCGAAGTATAACACGTTACGTTCAAGAATTAATTGAAGGGAATTTAGAATAAAACTTTTGATAAACCGGGATTCAATTTTTCCATCTGATTTGTCCAACCAATATTTCACTGCTTTTAACCCTAAGTCGTGGGGAATGTTCGTATAGAGATTCACAACGTTAAAGGTAACTAACATTGCTCCAGCATCGATAGATTCCGGTAGTAGATTTAAAATATATACATATATATATAATATTAATATTTAATTTAGATTTTAGGTTTGTAGTGACTTCTATTATTTCGTTATTTTTGTTTTTTAATTATCTTGACCGGTTTCTATTTTAGTTTCTTTCCGTTTAACATATGTTTCAACAACTATATATATTGGCTAGGCGGTCGAGTCGTCTAAGGCGCCGGCTAGTGTGCGAGGCGCTGTGTCGAAGTTGGTGTCCTAGGTGCGGATTCGAATCCGCTGGTAAGTGGTTTGTACAAAATGTTTCTCCACATATAATATCTAATGTTTGTACTTGTATCTTATAGATCCTACGTTACAGAAAGTTCGTTATTCTGAATTTAATTCTCTCACAAATATATATATATATATATAGCTGTGGGTGGTTGAATGCTTAAATGTGGCCCACTCATAACAGTTATAATTGTATGTATGTTTGCGTGTATATGTTAATTGTGACTCCAGACGAGTGGGTTATGATTCATCAGCGTGTGTTGCAGCTATCCTTTTTAGGAAGTGAATGCATACGCTTGATTTCTGTGTATCTCGTCATAGCTAAGCGCCCTGCCGTAGTTCGTCCGAAGGTTGTCTGTCCTTGGTAGTTTACAAATATTTCTCCCTATATATAATTTTGCTTTGTGAACGTGAATCTCTTACGAGATCCCACATTCCGAAAGTTGCCGTAGTGAGTTCAAATTATCTCCCTTTAATATGTGTACTGAATTCACAGTATCCCCAAGATCCGACACCTTTCATTGTCACTGTCTCAATGTACCTGTGTGTGACTGAATGCTTAAATGTGGCCCACTCATTTGTATGTATGTATGCTATGTTAATTGTGCCTCCAGACGAGTGGGTTATGATGTAGAGATACAGTTCTTCAGCGTGTGTTGCAGCTATACTTTTTAGGAAGTGAATGCATACGCTTGATTTCTGTGTATCTCGTCATAGCTAGACACCCTGCATCCGAAGGCTGTCTGTCCTTGTTAGTTCACAAATATTTCTTCCTATATATATATATATATATATATATATATATACTGTAGTCCCTGCAACACCGCCAAAAGATAAGTTGTTATTTAAAGAGTTTTATTTAAACTGCCGTGTATTTTAGCGCTTGGGTTTTTATAAACTGTAGCACTGTCTAAATGCTTTTTTTTCACATCTCTCTCTCTCTCTCTCTCTCTCTCTCTCTCTCTCTCTATATATATATATATATATATATAGATGTATATGTATGCAACTGTATAATATGCAAGTACAAAATGTTTCTGAAATAAAAGTATTATAAACAAAAAAGAAGCATTTAACATTCAAACAAAAAAGTCCTTTTTACGTTTTTATTTAAATACCATGCCTTGCTTAAAAAAAAGAAAGAAATATTGTTTATTGAAACTGCGTGTACTGGTTTGCAAAAAGTTATGTTATTTGACCTTTAAGACAGATATTTCTTTTGTTTCCTAATTTTTTAAATTGATAACGGTAAGAATCCCGTTGTTTGATGTTTTCAATAATCTCAGACTCCATCCATGGCTCAGTTTTTTGCTTTAATCTGACTTCCTTAATTGGGGTAACTGTACAATAAAACTGACATAAAAAATTCTCTAAAACTTGATCAAGCATTATTAACATTACTTGCTTCAAACAGTGTTTTCCATTCTGTATTTATGAGGTTCATTACAAACACATCTTCGTTGTAATTTTTCATAGATCTTATCTTTGTATATAAATGTTTTTTAAAATGATCTTCCAACGTTTTTCTGATGCAGAATGTCATAAATTGATGACTTAGTTCAATTGATATAGTTCAAGACTGACAAACTTTCTCATTAGTAGTTGATTTTTACAGTATCACGGCGGTATGCTTTCAGACAGTATTGAATTATTTGCAACTCATACTACATAATTGTTCAATTTGTTCAAAACGTTACGTTGGAAAACTACAAATGGCTGAGTTGAACGCATCAATAATTTAGTAAAACGTTTGACAAAACAACAAAACGTTCTTTCTTCCATGCGATGTGAGAATCAATGATAGTTCATTTGTATATCTTTTCAGATAGATATTTATAATATTGTGAGGAGATTTGTGAAATCTTCACAAATTTAAAGGCAATGGTTATTCAATTAAGATCTCGTTCCCGGCGAATCTGATCGAAAACTGATTTGATTAAATTGCGTTTTCTTTTGAGAATCAACAGACTGAGTGCTAAAAATGGATTCGAAATAATTTCTATTGTTGAGCATCAGTTAGATGTCAAAATGGAAACTGGTTACATCAAAGTCACAACGCAAATTAAAGTTGTAATAACAGCTATAACCCACGTGGTGTGTCATCATATCATAATACTAAAGAACTATGTGTCCTACATTCTTCATACATATTGCATCATACCAATGCATTTCTGTGTTTTTTATTTTAAGGCATAAAATAAGAAGAACATTAGTTTCGTTATTTTGTCGAAATGATAAAACTATCGTGAAAGTATACAGTTTGCTCACTGCTCGATGAAATAAAATCTGATATTCACAGCAAAAAACAAATATCGTCTATAGTTTTATAATGTCAACTTGCCTCACTAGGTTTTATGGAAATAACTTCATTCTTTCGAGTAGAGCATGTAAACCGCAACATTGCTAAAGCGAGATTGCAGTGGAATGAATACACATAATGAACCATTGTGAAATGACCCCGTATTGCGCATCAGCGTACTCGCATTTGCATTGGTCATAACCAACTATGTAATAGCTTATATTTAGCTTCGGCTGCGAAAAGTTATGGCGAGACAAGAACTTCCGCTAATATCAGACTCTTTCCTTATTTGGAATAATGACCATGCCTTGGTTAACGTTGTCGGAAGAAAATTATCTCGTTTATGTCCGGGAACTAGTACAGCAAATCTGTTGATGTCTATCAGCAGACGCCTTCTTAAAAGAGCATACGGGCGGGAGTCATGTCACATCAAACGGTTTTGCATTGTATAGAATATATACACACATTTATACCTTGCACACATGTTTTGAATCATCCTTTATTTTTTGTATTGTTTCAGGTTAATATGTATTTTAAAGAATACAAACTACATATATAGTTTCACTATTTTGTGTTGCATCAGTAGTATAATAAGACTTTTTCTACATAGACGGAGAATCCTAGGATCGGTGACGTCACAACCTATCCCAGCCCCTTTATTTTCAAATATAAATTAGATGACAGTTACTGAATGAACGTATATTTCCTGATGAATGACTTGGAATGAGAGTGTCAGAATGTAGGGAGTGAGAATGTAATATGTAATAAGTATGTATCTACACCATTTAAAGTGTGCTGTGGGAATGTTGGGCGATCCACAACACACACATGGAGGGGGTAACAAACGGGTTTACCATATATGGAGATGAACAAGTATAAGGGGACTGAGGTAAAATGAATATTACCACGTTATATACCAGCCTTAAAAGGAAATAACTCTGTTAAGCAGGATTATTTGAATGCGAAATTGACATATTTTACCTTCTTGATGACTGTAGAAATAGTACTTTTTACATGTTTTAGAACTCATTTTATTTATCGAATACATTAACTAAATCGCTTAAAGATACTATAGCTCCATATAAAGCTGGATAGCGTATACGTAATACTTATACCTAAATGGGGGAGGTTTTACGCTTGGTTTACCAGCAAATTTATGCTAGTAAAACCTAGTAAAGCCTAGTCTAACCTAGCAGTAAACCCGTATATAAGGTGAGTAGCCTATACCAGGACACCATTTTTAATCCGTCGTTCGTTGTAGTATACCAATATTCAAAAAAACATCACTGTCCTAATCATTGAAAAAAAGTTCGCTGAACACGGGATTCGAACTCGAGAACTCCGGTTTGACAATCCGTATACATAACTATTACGCCAAAGCGACAACTTAAATAGTAATTTTCGTTTTAACTCTCTATTCCTTTAATAATGGATTTTGGATTATTTCTCAATGTTATTTCAACAAAACATTCACAGTATATTTTCAGCGTATGCTATTCTCATGTTGGAATTTGTAATCTCTATTTACTGGGGCTTTTTTATTTCCGAAGGTCTTTGGTGTACGTTTGCACGTAGAAACGCATTTAATCACACACACACAGTGAACAAAAGATAAGGTCTGCAGTGCTGATAGTATAGCGATACAAATAATGATATTGATCAACTGAATGGATTAGCCCAATAGCAAAGCGTAGTGGAAGTCATGGGTTGGAAAATAGCATAGGCTATAATAGGGTGTGCATTTGTGATGTTACTTTGTCGATCGTAGGTAAAGGAATGAAATAGGTTTGCTATAAAACTGCCTTATATACGGGTTTCCAGCCATGTTTTACAAGCTTGAAATTGGTAGTAAACCAAAGTGGTAGTAGTCGTTAAACGGCTCCAATGTGCAAACGCTCACTAGCCTCATATAGACCTTCAGTATCTTTAAAGAAACATATGAATTTTGAAACTGATTGTACGTTTGCAAGCACGTTAAGGAGCTATTTCCAAACACTACATGGTCATTGAAAAAACACACATTATAGTGATTGATATACTGCAAACAGTACTAACAGCTCGCTTATTTACTGTTGCTTTCTGATTAGAGAAGCTATGTATATTAAGGCCCAATTGCAGTATTGTTTCCTTGAATAGACTGTTTTATAGGATTTTATTTAAGGTATAACACTATGCATAGTACTTTAATTTACGAAGAAAAAATAACATGTGCAACAGCTTAGCTATTACTAAAATCAAACATTAGTAGATAGATATGTAGATGAGTTTAAATAAGTTAACAACAAACACAGCTTTCTTGGACTTGCCTCATCTTCTGACACAACACCATTTGCTGATGCAATTGTAAGTCTGACAGTGATTTACAGTTATATCTATAAACTCTCTCTCCTTTTATTTAAGCGTATTGTTACAAGTTTTAAATATAATGAGAAATAAAGCAAATTCAGCAACACAAACATATAACTAACACATTTATTTACTTAAAAAAACACTTACAGAATACACAAATCCAGTTTTTCATTAATAAAGTAAGTGTCTCTTTAATCCAAATGGTAATTGTCCTTTCAGTCCAAATTAATTTCAGATATTTCCGATTTATTCTAAATATCCTGTCACTGTTATTAAGAATGAGCACAATAATAAGAAAATCCTCTCATAAATATGTTTTGTATTTTTAAAAACATCAAATTCAAAATTATTTATTTTTTTGCTGAATACTAATCTTTCGAACCGAGCTGCTGAGCTGCTCCCAGAGTCTGTTTGTATGCTGCCATAGATTATTCCAGATGCTTCCCCACTAAAACAGTCAAATGAGTACCGTCCAAATCATCATAAAATAATTTGCATCAATGATTTGAATAGATGGTAAACATGCTTACATATATTCTAATTTTAGGTAGAACTAGATCATAATCTGTAAATGTCTGAGGTCACATGAAAACAGGTATGTGTATACGGTAACATGCATTGTTACATAAGTTAATTAACGCGCAGTGCTATAGTTTCAAAACAAAAGCTAAAGGGTTGTAACATAACAATATTTTGAATATATAATGTGAGAGTCAAACTAATCAATCCGTTTCTGACAATATAATACAAAATATGTTGTATTTCGATGATGGGTGGGATGGGGTGGTTTGAAGTGCACCTGGGGTGCTTCATTATAACTATATAAAGTTATAAATGTGTACAGTTGTATGTTGCTTGCACTGAAAGTAGGTATACCACTAGATCTAGAAATGTAACATTAACAGACCACAGTCAACCAACAGTACGCCTTCAAAACATTTTACAAGGATACATAGAAGCAGTGATAAGAGACCTGAGGCCTAAATTCATCAAATTTTTGAGCACAAGAATTAGACTCAGACTTTTGCAAACCCTATTATCACAAAGTTATGGGTAAGAATTGTGATTTTCAGACATTTTCTGTTAAATTACCTTTCAAATGACTCGTTTCTGTAAGCAAATATAGTAATTTGCTTGTAAAATTGTTTTTATTTTGATTTAAAAAAAATGAGATTTTGAGTCGAGTCTGAGTTCTTGTGCTCAAAAGTTTGATGAATATTAGGCCAGTTTAAATAGGGAGCTAAGAACGAGTTGTGCCCCATACATACCTCCCATACAGCACCCTTTAAAATAAGTACGGACGATTACATTTGGACCAATCTTAATAATTTGAAATTGTCTGAACTAAATAAACATTTCTTGGTAAGCTTCTTAAACTTTCACAAAACAAATATTCTGGAACAAACCACTTACGCACTAAAACATATTCACAGGATCGTGAGGTATACCTGGCACTGACATGTATGAATATTAAAGAATGTGGCTAAACCTGGGCTTACGCCTGTGATATAAGTATATCCCCTTATGTGTAAACTAATGAACAGTGTTTTTTCTAGGCCTGGTACTCGTTAATAGCTACTCAGCACTTTCGATAGAGATCCAAAAATGATAATAAAAATAATAGAAAAAGTCTGCGCCTGAACGTTTCAAGCATCAAACACATTCTATTGATTTCTGAAAAACGTATTTATACCAAAGCTTTGTGATTTTAAATATATTTATAGTTTCCATATTTTCATTGAAAGGGACCAAACAATGTTTTTTTCTGAAGCTTTCAGAATCCGAGAGATTGATGTTTATTCAGTACTTATGTTATTCGATTAAACCAAAGGAAAGGCGTGCTTTTATTTGTCTGAATAAACGATTGCCAATAAAACAGACACTTTACAGTGAAAATACTTCACTCTCAGTTCACCAGCTGCGGTTACATAAGACAATATCCACTTTGAGAAACAAATTGAGTACTCTCCTGGTTCTGGTCAAATCTAGCGTTGTCGTTAAATGTAGAAAGACTTAACATTTAAGAACCCGATACACGCAAAATGCATTATATTTATATTTATCTAATACGATTATTAATAGTTATAATCGCAAGGAAAGGTGGCTGAGGAATATAGACAAAGTGTATCTATAGTTGCATTGAGTGTGTGTGTGTCGTGAGGGTCTGGATGGTGATTGTATCGTCTATATTACCATATTGGATGCATCTATAGTTGCATTGAGTGTGTGTGTGTGTGTCGTGAGGGTCTGGATCGTGATTGTTTCGTCTTTATTACCATATTGGACGTATCTTTAGTTGCACTGAGTGTGTGTGTGTCGTGAGGGTCTGGATGGTGATTGTATCGTCTATATTACCATATTGGATGTATCTATAGTTGCATTGAGTGTGTGTGTGTCGTGAGGGTTTGGGTGGTGATTGTATCGTCTATATTAAAATATTGGATGTATCTATAGTTGCATTGAGTGTGTGTGTGTCGTGAGGGTTTGGGTGGTGATTGTATCGTCTATATTACCATATTGGGTGTATCTATAGTTGCATTGAGTGTGTGTGTGTCGTGAGGGTCTGGATGGTGATTGTATCGTCTATATTACCATATTGGATGTATATATAGTTGCATTGAGTGTGTGTGTGTCGTGAGGGTTTGGGTGGTGATTGTATCGTCTATATTACCATATTGGATGTATCTATAGTTGCATTGAGTGTGTGTGTGTCGTGAGGGTCTGGATGGTGATTGTATCGTCTATATTACCATATTGGATGTATCTATAGTTGCACTGAGTGTGTGTGTGTCGTGAAGGTTTGGTTGGTGATTGTATCGTCTATATTGTACCATATTGGATGTCGCGCTGACCTATTTTTAACAAATTTGAAAGACATTGACCTCAGTATCTTTCGTGTGAAGTGTTTGTCAAAGTTGACCAAGCAGTGTCTGAGAAATCGTTAAAGTCAAAAGTAAACGACCGACGGTTATCCAAATATCTCACATTTGAGCCTTTGACCCAGGTGAGCTAGACGTGCCATTAAAAAGGATACCTGGCACTGACACTGGGAGGAAATATAAGTACCGGTCCGACCCAAAATTATGTTATCTGTACTGGGAGGAAATGTAAGTACCGGTCCGACCCAAGATTATGTTATCTGTACTGGGAGGAAATATAAGTACCGGTCCGACCCAAGATTATGTTATCTGTACTGGGAGGAAATATAAGTACCGGTCCAACCCAAGATTATATTATCTGTACTGGTATTAAATATAAGTACCGGTCCGATGCTTGATTATGTTATCTGTACTGGGAGGAAATATAAGTACCGGTCCGACCCAAGATTATGTTATCTGTACTGGGAGGTAATATAAGTACCGGTATAACCCAAGTTTATGTTTTCTGTACTGGGAAGAAATATAAGTACCGGTCCGACCCTTGATTATGTTGTCGGTACTAGGAGGAAATATAAGTACCGTTCCGACCCCTGATTATGCGTCTGTGCTTGAAGGAAATATAGGTATGGTTTTAATGCTCAACACTTATTTATACAAATAATCTGATTTTATGACTATATGTTAATGGAAATGTATAGGATGATTTAGAACTGTAAGTTGATTGTTATGTAGCTTGTATTATGTAGGTATTATACATGCATTTGTGTCCATTGCCTGAAAACGAACATTTCAATTTCTCATATATTCATGCTTATGATCCGGCGTCTGATTTAAGCAACTTGTGAATCATTCTTTATGTACCACCATTATTACAGTGTTCAAAGGGGAACCAGTGGATGAATGCAGCTAGATATATAAATATATTGTAGCAAACATTTGATATGGTGTCAGACCGGTGAAAATCAGCCCATTGAACAAAATGCAATATAGGCTATATTTGGAGATCAGTCACAAGTTCCACAACATTCGTTCGCTTAAATTCACTTTTATTCTGTGAATTAAATACATTTGGCTAGCAAACGGTCCCATATCTGAAATAAAACACCGATTCAGTTTTTCAACATTTCGCGTCATTCATTCACACTATGCATATTTTGAAATAAACATCTGTCAAAAACCACAACTCTACCTTACCTCTGTGCTCATACTCTCCAAAGAAATAATCCTGACAAACACAGTAAAATATTTACTATTCGTGACAACAGACATACTACTTTAATCTCAGGTTAGATTTAACAATGAAATAAAATCTAATCTTGGGAAACACACATGCAAACTAGAAACTTTGGATTTTTTCAAGGAACTATTGTTTTTGACACCATATGTAAGCGGAAATGGGCGAGTTTTATCAGTCGCCTATACTTACTTCATGTACCAGCAGTGGCGTAGCTGGCCGATCTGAATGTTATAACGTATTTTTAAGACATCATTTCGGAATATTTTGCAACAAAACCTCCACCACGTATCCACTCCCAATTTATTTTAATGCATTTTTAACGTTTTTAGAATTGTCATATACGAGGGTCATTCAATATGTTCTGTCACTATTGCGTATTAACAATTATGTGCTCGTTGTGAGTGTTGATGCCTGGTACCAAATGAAAGAACTTTTCAATACCATTCCATTGATGGTAAAATAAATGCTGTATCTTTTGTGTGATCTGATCAATATTTTCACTAAACATTGTACACAATTCTACAATAATGTGTTGAATATGAAATTTAAACACTGAAGGACTAGGATTTGTAAAAAATATGAAAACATATTAATACTATGAGAATAATTACGACATTCAAAAGATATTCTAACATTTCCGTAAACAAAATGAAGAAAATCAGTGTTATTTCTGCTAAAATTAAGGGATATGCATTCACTCATATCTGGTTTGCAGCAAGACCTTTCCGAATTCTCGACAATCATTTTCATGGATTATGCGCGAATAACAACAGATGGCGTACAAGAAAATGTAAAAGCATAGAATTATTCAAATATTTTTTGTAACAAGGACATTTTCAGAGATGCCAGTATCCAAAAGGTGTGGTAGGGGGAGGTAATTCAGGGGTATAAATAACCGGAAATCTTTTATTTTGTTGTGGAATTTAAAAGAGCAATCCAAGTAGTACTATACATACACTACTTTATCTCAGTGTAATATCCAGTTCAAAGGATATATGCCTAGTGACAGAACTTTTTGAAGCACCCTCGTATTGGGAGAAAGTTGTAGGCTCGGACTTGCAGTCCACAGGCTAGACGTTTTTTCTATAACTATGCACGTCCTACATATTACATCGTATATCTTAGCGTGCACGAACTATCTGAAATAGAGAATCTGGATTTAC
The DNA here is from genome assembly GCA_037043455.1 of Cyrtodaria siliqua. NCBI lineage: Eukaryota > Metazoa > Mollusca > Bivalvia > Adapedonta > Hiatellidae > Cyrtodaria > Cyrtodaria siliqua. The sequence continues at coordinate 52,938 of JAWPHD010014891.1, forward strand.
AGTCTGTCTATGAACATTGATATGTCTTTTATACAATTTATGTTAATCTCGGAAGCATAAACATTGATCATTGATCCGTTAATGTTCACTCAGACTGTTCTCTCTAGGAATGACCCCTAATGGCATGATCTAAATAACTTCCACAATAAAGCGGCAACTGTATTTATCTCTGCTTTCATTATGACATTTAATGTTATAACATCGTGTATTAGTGGGGCAGATTGGTGAAATTTTTTTCCATTATTTGGCAAATGTACAAAACTTTGCATATTAGCTAGCTAGACAATACCATATTAAACATATTTGGCTATGGTCCCACGTAAGATTTTTCAAAATGACCGCCAAATACGTAATAATAATCAATTGACCCCATATGAATTAGGTTTTAACGCTATATAGAATGGCAATCACACGAAATCCACAAAATGATTGACAAAGGGTCATAAAATATAATCTGGGTATATTTTAAGTTCAAAAGATATTGAAAATAGTAAAAATTGTAATACGTGTAATAGTTGTTTGTTAGGAAGTAATTAATATGTTGAATTTGTTCACTGAGTATTCTCGACATAGTATTTGTTTGTCAGTATTGCAATAAAAAGGCATCCTGTGTTAAGGGGATAAGGGATTTACAAGTTTAAATCAAATTTCACTTCGGATTGACTCTAGGTTTCCTCCAGCCTTTGAATTTCTGAAGGGTTATAAACTAATTTTCTTATCAGAAACTGTCGGTTCATTATAAAATGTATTTATAAAACCCACAGATACATTATTTGTCTTGGTAAGCCATATTTACAAGACAAAACAAGTAAACAAACCCCAAACGTGAAGACACTTTCTGCTAAAGGGTTATTTGTGTCTAAACTATATAGTTGCCAAAGAGAAACAATGGAATTTTCTTGAAACCCAATGTGAGGATCATCATTGCATTTTGCATTGAAGTCTTCATATTTAAAATGGAGGCACTTAAATAAATTAGATCCTTGTTTGAAGACTATATAGATGGACCAGTGACCTTGTGGCATATGTACAATTAACTGACACTGCATATTCCTTTCTAAAAGAAACACATGTATCAGAGAATGCTCATCAATTGATTACCATATATATTAAGATGTTGAGCAAGGCATGCCTACCATTGTGTATTGCACATGAAGATCATAAAGAAAAAAGTTTTCAATTGCAGTACTGTTCAGTTACACTTTAAGTGATAGTCATCTCTGTGTGTTTTTTGGGGTAGTCTCATCAATACCCATTGAACTCTCTCACAAACAGAAACATAGGATTATGATCTCTGAACCAGATATGGTCCGAGTTATCTACATGTATTAATTGTAGCTTTTGCGATAATTCATCAGGCGATGCCAAAGAAAGGACTTTTTGCCATCATGAACATGTTAAAGGAGATCATAAAACAGGTTGAGTGACCCAGTAGAGGAATTAGAAAATAGCTTCATGGACAATATTGAGGATTTAATCGTGTTTGACTTACATTACACAGAAGGCTCTCGAGTGACAGAAATTGCTCAACAAATAGGTAAAACACATTTGTTACGGAGCTTATAGACGACTAGGTAAAACACAGCTCAGGACAAGAAAAAATTGTCGTGATTTAGGTTTCCTGTTCAAATAAAAAAGGGTAGGTAGGTAGGTACCAAGTAACTGGATGTATATTTGGCGTTATTATAAACTAAAAGCCTCTAATAAAGATGAGACTGAAACTTAAACACACTTCTCAGAAATACTTAAAGCTAAAGACAAATAGACTCAGAGTTGGCATGGTATGTATGCATGCGTAAAACCCCTAACCCCTAAAGTCTAGGGTGTATCTAACAATTATTTATTGAAGTATAGACGAACACATAAATATATTAATAAATACCGGAAAGGGGATCCCTTGGAAGCAACACAAACAAACAAGAGATAAAAGTAGGAGACTCGGTTTCATTGAGTCTGTTCAAGAGAGATAATATCAAGTGCAACACCCATCACGCCTCCTAGCACTGGCTTAAACGACATTTCAATTTAAAGCCACAAAGATTGGGATTGATGATCCCACGCTGTTTCTCAATAAAACGAAGCAAATAGCGTTTGTAATTTTCAAAAAATTGTTTGTATCGAAATTAATTTAGAAAACAAATCCACAAACATTTCAAAATTGCACACACCAATTGTTCTTCTGCAAAATAATTAATTAATAAATGAATTAAATTGAATTGAATTGGATTTTATAGTCGCACCAACAGCTAAGGTCATATGGCGACTTTCCAGCTTCCACTCCGGGCAATTTTCGTGCACGGGCGGGCACCTGGGTAGAACCACTGACGTTCCGCAAGCCAGCTGGATAGCTTCCTCACATAAAGATTCCTAGGCCCCTGAGGGATCGAACCTACAGCGGTGAGGGGCAAGTGATTGCAAGTCAGAGACTCTAACCACTCGGCCACGGACGCCCCAATTAATAAATGAAATGGAAGAATAAAGATATACATAAAGACAAGGAATTCATTTTGTAAAAAATCTCTATCATTATAAATCAATTTGAAATTGAATCAGCATGTTATGTAACGTATGTTACAATGATACTTCTGCGAGTAACATTTATACTGAATTACAGAAGATCGACATCATATTTATACGTTTTCATTTCTTGACAAAAGGAACAAAGCAAGTGTTCATGTAATCATATCTAAACATTTTTACCCCACCCCATTCCTCCCACCAAATAAATCAAGAGTACGAGTACAATGAGAAATCCTATATTAGTATAGGGACCGTGATTATTTATTTAAACTTTAGAAATTAAACCTGCATCTGTTAATGTACAGTACAGCCCATAGGAACAGCAGCTGTAATGCATGAAAATATATATATGTGCATTTATAAAATGCCATATATTAATTGTATAAGCTCGAATATATCAATAGTAATGTATGTTTCATTAATCAACAGTTACGCATATTCTGCGTTTTTAAAAGTAAGTGTGATCACATATTATTTATATACATTTCCTAAATGTTCATGAAATACTTATTTTTTGCTATATTTTGATGTGTTCAAATAGTAATGTATGTTTATTAAAAGTAATTGAATTGAATTGGGGTTTTAAGGCGCACCAACACATGAACATGTTATATGGCGCCTAACAGGCATGAACATGCCAGGCTCATCTTCCATATACATCGAGATAAAATATGGAAAATGGGTCTAGAACCTTCTCACCCTGAACTGCAGAGTTGCTGCAAATTCTATCGTAGAAATTCCATTTAAGCTGGAGCCACGTTATTGTTTTTCTGCCACTGCTCTTTTGATGCGAGCGAGATAGCACCTGAAACAATGCAGGGATCATGATGGAGACCTTTAATGAACATGAACAAAAAATGATAAAATGAAAATGAATTTGGGGGATTCTACCCCTCTGCCTACCCCTCCAAAGGGATCTGCAGTGGCCCTATTCTTTGCCCCGTGACCAACCGGGGGCCCCCGGGAACCACACGGGGCTTATTAAAAGTAACGTATGTTTCATAAGTATCGTTTGTTTCATTAAACATGTAGTTCAGTCTGTAGAGGTTCCATGTATTAAACTTTTTGACTTAAAATAGTTTTGTTTTTTTCAGTTTAACCATACATATTGTCTCTCAGTATATAACTGTTTGACGGTGTATGTATATACCATGGTAATTGTATTCAGTGTAAGGTGAGGTATGTTACATCACGTATTTTACATTTTGTTTTGATGAAATGTTTTAATAATCACACAGAGAACAGGTCAGCTGACTATGTCTGTGATTAGCGTAGCAAAACAGGTTACGAAACCACTCCATTATTTTCTGAATAATCATGAAACATAGCAGGAGGGACAGTCACGTATGTTTCATCTTTAAACTGCCTTGACAATTGTTATCCTATTAAATATTTAGCTGAGCTAACTGTAAGTTCGAATGATAATAATGTTCTCGGGTCATGATGAACATTTTCGGCGTTGTTATGTCCCATTAAAGCTAGCGTATATAGTAAAGGACCAGTAAGTATACTGGAAAAAAATAAGTTTAGCCAGTATTTATATACATTTAGTTTAAAGACATTGAATGCTCTTTTATAATGCGAAGTATTATAAAACAGTTACATGACATAGGGTGATCTTTTCTTTCATTAATTAGTTGTGATCCATTGTAAGTATCAGAGTTATCTCCCATTTAGTTAAAACAGTGTATTTCATATTTAAAAACACCAATATGATAAAGAGCATGGTTAAACGGATACTAGCCTTATCATTATAATGCAATAACTAATCAAAGTTTTAGAAAATTTAAATTACCTCCCTTTACATTGAAATAAGAACATAATTATAATATCTGTAAAGCAGGTAGATTAAAACATTTTGTTATTTTTTTCGCAGATATCATTTCAAACACAATGCCCTGCATATATCTGCTAATCTTTTTATTATGTTAATTATATTGTTAATGAACTCTGCCACGCATAGTCTAGAACATACGCTAAAGAATTTGCCATGCAATTTACTTGCTAAACTTACTTTTATCAGTATAATATCACTCTGATATGGACTTGTATTATATATTGTGTTTACTTTTTAGGTTGTGTATATTATGGGTTTACAACGACACTTCTGGGACTGGCACAGATATCTCTTCTTGCCACTATCGCCATAGACCGCTACTTAGTTATCGCCAAACCTCCAAGCTTAAAACCTATAGGCATACGAACTGCTGTTATAGTAGTTATTTGCTGCTATGGATACGGATTGATATGGGCACTTTGTCCTGGTAAGTATTTACATAGTATAGACCCTTCTTAATATTTTCTCATGAATATTAATTGAGAGATGTACACACATTTTGTATACAATGATAAACTATTTGTATTATTTCCATGACGGATATTGCGATTATTAAACCCTCCAAGTTTGGCCATCTCGCGCCTCGGTTAAACCTTTTGATAGTTCAAGTGCAATGCTCAGAACACATTGAAGTTTTCTTCCAGTTATATCCTACCACACCTATACCAACCAACACAACATAAATGCCTTGACCTGTCCTGTCTATATCATTTAAAAGGACTGCGTTTTGTGAGCATTCAAAACAGTCAAAAGTCAATATTGCGAAAAAGCACTTGACAAGAATAATGATGAGCCTAATTCAAAAACATTTAGAGGATGGCTGGCCCTTAAACCCAAGCTCTCGACATGCAACGATTCTTTTTGTTTGTTTGTGTGTGTGTGTGTGTGTGTTTTCAAAATACTGAGGAAATACAATGGAATTGAATAAAAAGTTTTTAACAGTGCATCAACATATCTGTAATACTTAAAAGGTAACATTAGCCATGATTTATCAAAAATAGACTTAGCCGTGGACTCCGTACGCCAGAATGTCAATGCAGTCATCCCATTTAAAAAGATATATTTTATATACATGAAAATGACAGTTTATACGTATGTTAGGCATCCATAATCATGTATGTCTATGCTATAATTGAGCTGTGGAAATTATTGTTTTCGACATCGCTC
>JAWPHD010014892.1:0-58460 GCA_037043455.1 Cyrtodaria siliqua
CTGTACATGTATAAAATCTTGCAAAGTTCAGAAATGTTATAGAGCAGCCGTTGATTAAAACATTGCAGATGTGGATAGCTCCTCACAGATATTATTCCAGCTTGCCTAAAATGTTTGAAACATCTGGCTTTTATTTGCCAATAACAAATCAGACAAACATCAGCAGGTGTGAACATTTGCAGTAAGACTTTGCCTTGGTCCTCAGGTGGAGTAAGAGCATTTGCCGATGAAATAAAGTATGAAATGTTTAAGGCCCACTCTGTCGGCAGAATTTCTAGCTTACTAGCTTTGTGACATTTGGAATGTAATTGACGGAGTCTTGCTTAAATTGATAAAAGTCTTCTCCAGAGGAAATAATTCTGAATTGTACCCGTTTATGAAAAAAACGGTGTGTTGCCTATTGCATGCTCTAAAAAAAAATAGGGTAGGTTGGTAGGCTTTTTTTTTTTCCTTTCTCTTTTTTTGGAGCAAGATATTGTGAGATTCTACATGTATTTATCTCCTAAACCCCATACAAGTTGATGATACAACTGAAAGTTTCTCTGATGTCAGTTTACCTCGATATAATCGTATATTGTGATAAATCATTGTTCAGACCATACTTTTTTTAAGGGTCGGCCCCTTAAAAATAGGGTCGGACGGGCCGCCGGAAACACAGGTATTTTTTTTTTGCCTAACCAATATTCGACAAAAAATGTTTACGTCTAAAAAAAAATAACCACCTACACCAACATATTTCTCGGATCAGAAATACTTTCTGTTACGGTTCTGCTTTTTTGTATCAGATTTGCCTGTGGTTAAATAATATATAATTTGAGTATATTAGTGTGGATGTTTATTCTTCTATGAAGTTACGCTGTTCGGTTAGACTGACAAGAAATATGTCACTACCGCATGTCACTGTATTACATCAATTTACATGCAGGTGAATCTGCTGACAATATTTTTGAAATTATGCCGCATACCAGGATAATGGAGGGTCCTTACTAAAATGGTCCTTAAATTATTTTGAGGAGTATGCATGTGCAGTATACTGCATACTAGTACGTCACACCGTGGTAAAGAAGGTTTTTAAGCAAAAACGCATTTAAGGTCTGTAAGTATCAGTTTTATAGTGGGCATTCCACAAAATGTCCAGGAAACATGTGCTTGATATAAATAAATAATGTTTTGAATGGTAAGAAGTAAAAACATTTTACTTTTTTAAATACCTACCTACCGTATAGTCCCTCCCTTAATAAACGCACCCCGCACCCCATACTTAAAATCCGATGCATTGCTTGATTGACATGCAGACATTATTGCCCTCCCCCCCAACCTTTTTCAAAAATGTTACTCCCCCGGGGGTATTTATGAGGGATTATTCATGGTATATAATTATGCCCTATTTTTTTTAAAACATTTAATACAACCCTCACATATTTTTCATTTGGCCTTATGAAGTTGTCTTGGCTTTGATGTGCAGTAGGTCTTGAATCATTGTATACACCATTGATCTAACCCATAATCATGATAATAAAGAAACTGGCATACATAATTTTTTTCTACCTTTGATTGAGAATTAAATGACATTTCCCCCTATTTGTCAGCAATAAAAACAACTCCTATTAAAGAAATGACACTACTAAACATAGCATTTTACTCATATTTACCTAAAAATAAACGTAAACATTGATCAACCCATATTAGTCAATAGAACTGGGGCTTTACCATTTCACTTTGTTGTAAAACCATGATAGAATATTACCTTTTCAGATGTCATATATTTGGGGTCAAATCTGTTTTTGTCTTATTAACCTAAATATTAAAGGTTAATAAAGATTAAAATCCTTTTGTTTCTTACCAGCCTGATTACTATAACGATTACTGGTTATTAATGCGTGTAAATAATGCAAGATCAGGGGTCAGATCTGTAAATTATTATCAGATGTCAACACAGTAGCTCAAATGGATAGATATATGCACTGTACTGATCAATTGTGATTTTTTTTATTTGATTTACTTTTGGTATGTTACCCTAATTTTATGTGTTTGACAGGGAGCCAACTCCGGATTGATAGCATTTTGTCTGATCGATTTAACGCTTTGCCCGCTATAAATGTATAATGGACTGTCCTTTCTTTAAATATAGACCAATCCATTTATGTTACAAAAGGGTGTTTTGGAGAAATGGCTGATGTGCAGCCGGGCATTGTAAACCTTGATCAGCCTGCGAGTTACTCTGGGTATAGGCTGATCTGGGTTTACAATGGACGCAAAGGCTATTGTAGTTGCCCTTAGCAGGCTAAGGGTTAGACTCCATTACATTTACTTTCAGGTTTGGTAAATAAGTATGGATATCATTTCAAAATATGTATGTTGGAGCAGGTGGTCTGAGAAGATATGAAAACTGAGGAGGCTCAGCTGTTTTAGCTATGAAATTAATTCTGCATTATACATGTATTAATTAAAGAGCTCTGTATTAGCGATGTTACTTTCAGCTTATAAAACACAGAATAGTTACATTGACAAACAGTATACCACAACCATTATTGAATATATACTAAATAGAAATGATGTTTTGACCAAATTCAAAAAAGAAAGAAAAGAATATAACTAAGTGGGACTTAACACAAGGCCACACTAAAATTATATTTACAGGTACATGTAAGAGGGACGCACTTCCGACTGAACTACATGTAATGGGACAGTTATTTTGACGCAAGACATACTGTAAACATTTTTTTTTGTAATTATGTCTCAAATGAAACATTATGATGGTGACTCCGCACCCAGGGTCCTCAGGAGGGTCAAAAGGTCAAATGCACTAAAAAATTCAATTGCACTCATTTTTAGCTCTACTGGCCAGAGGCCAGCAGAGCTTATGGGATGGTGTGTTGTCCGTCGTCCGTCCGTCGTCCGTTAACTTTTGTCTTGTGAACACTCTAGGGCCATCATTATTAATCAAATCTGTTCGAAACTTTGCCAGTGTCTTTATATCAATGAAAGCTCGTACAAGTTCGAAAACCAGCCAGATCGGAATAATTTCATGGGAGTTATGGCCCTTGTTTTGCTGAAAAATACCATATTAAGCCTTGTGAACACTCTAGCACGTTCATTTATTATTTGATCTTTATCAAACTTGCACAGATCTATGTTAATATCAATGAAAACTTGGGACAAGTTCGAAAACCAGCCAAATCGGATCAGTAACACCGGAGTTATGGCCCTTGGTTTTGTTAAAAATGCTATAATTTGCCTTGTCTTACGATAGGGCCTTCATTTTGCATCTGATCTTTGCCAAACTTTACCAGATTTTATGACTTTTTTCTTTTTATATTATTATTTGAATTTGATTTTTTGATTTTTTTTACATTTTTTTTTTGTTTTGATTTTTTTTTTTTTGACCTTTTAAAAAAAAAAAATATATATGTTCTTGATTTTTTTTTAACGTTTTTAGCTCTTCTGAACAGAGATCAGCAGAGCTTATGCCGTGGTGCGGCGTCCGTCGTCCGTCTGTCTGTCTGTCCGAGTTTACAGGAGCGCCTTGTGTGTCTTTTTTTGTGTATAAAATATACTTGTGTGACTTTTTTTTCTTGTGACTGACACACAAGCAAGTATATCTCTATGCACAGGTAATAGTCTTTTTCTTTTTTTAAAGCAATAAAAAATTGCAGTCACACAAGGGGAGGGGAGCTTGTGTGACTAAAATGTGTCCAAATGGTAAAAACGACACACAATATGTAAAAACAGTCACACAAAGTATGAACGTACACACAAAAAACAGACACACAAGTTTTGAGTCACACAAAGCCTGACTTTGTGTACGTCCGTCTGTCTGTCCGTAAACTTTTTTTTGTAGCGACTACTCCTCTGAAACTACTGAATGGATTTTCATGAAACGTTACAGAAATGTTGCCCATGAAGTCTAGTTGATCCTAGCAAAAATTCATGTTGATGTGAAATCCAAGATGGCCGCCAGATCTAAAAATAGGTTTTTAAAAAACAAGTTTGTAGCGACTACTTCTTGAAAACTATAAGTGATATTGATATGGGACTTTTTCTAAAATGATCAGCATGACATGATGTTGGTCCTTGTCGAAAATCGTTTTGATTCGACGTTAAACATGGCTGCCAGCAGCCATCTTTGTTTACATAGAGTTATATAATGAAAACTTGTAGCGACTACTCCTCTGAAACAACTTTACGGATTTTCATGAAACTTCACAGGAATGTTGCTCTTGATGTCTAATTGATCCTAGCAAAATTTCAGGTCGGCAGGAAATTCAAGATGGCCGCCACGGCTAAAAATAAAGTTTCAAAATACAAGTTTGTAGCGACTACTTCTTGAAAATTATAAGTGATATTGATATGGGACTTTTTCTAAAATGATCAGCATGACATGATGTTGGTCCTTGTCAAAAATTGTTTTGATTCAACATTAAACATGGCTGCCAGCGGCCATCTTTGTTTACATAGAGTTATATAGTAAAAACTTGTAGCGACTACTCCTCTGAAACTACTTGACGGATGATCATGAAACTTCACATGAATGTTGCTCGAGATGCTTAGTTGATCCTAGCAAAAATCCTAGCCGGAAATTCAAGATGGCCGCCACGGCTAAAAATAGATTTTTAAAAAATAAGTTTGTAGCGACGACTTCTTGAAAACTATAAGTGATATTGATATGGGACTTTTTCTAAAATGATCAGCATGACATGTTGGTTATCCGAGTCGAACATTATTTTGATTCGACGTTAAACATGGCTGCCAGTGGCCATCTTTGTTTACATAGAGTTATATAATGAAAACTTGTAGCGACTACTCCTCTGAAACTACTTGATGGATTTTCATGAAACTTCACACGAATGTTGCTCTTGATGTCTAATTGATCTTAGCAAAATTTCAGGTCGGCCGGAAATTCAAGATGGCCACCATGGCTAAAAATAGATTTTCAAAAAATAAGTTTGTAGGGACTACTTCTTGAATACTATAAGAGATATTGATATGGGACTTTTTCTTAAATGATCAGCATGACATGATGGTTATCCGAGTTGAACATTATTTTGATTCAATGTTAAATATGGCTGTCAGCGGCCATCTTTGTTTACATAGAGTTATATAATGAAAACTTGTAGCGACTATTCCTCTGAAACTACTTGACGGATTTTCATGAAACTTCACAGGAATGTTGCTCTTGAAGTCTAATTGATCCTAGCAAAATTTTAGGTCGGCCGAAAATTCAAGATGGCCGCCACGGCTAAAAATAAATTTTCAAAAAACAAGTCTGTAGCGACTACTTCCTGAAATAAAAATCAATCAGTAGAGCTTCAAGGTCATTGACCTCTTGTTTTTTTAGCTCTATGTTGGACCAGTCGGACCAGTAACAGAGGAGTTCAGGGCCTTCCCCAGGAATTTTTTAAGGGATAGTGGCATTTAACGCGTGAGGGTGTGGGGTGGGTGCGGGAGGGGGTCCCCTCGTGCATGTCGATTTTTTTTTCATGTTTTGAAGTAAAATATGGGTTTTGGCATACACCTGACACATTTAAAACATGTTTTAAATATATCTACCAGTCTGCTATAGATAGTAAATGTAGATTTTTTTACTGTTGTTTTTTTTTTTTTTTTTTTGGAAAAAGATGATAACACTCAACTTTATACATTGTTTCCTTTGCAGTTGTAGATTTTGTTTTATCTTGTAAACACTTCTGACATTATAGATGTGGTGAAGTTAAGCAGGAGTAATTATATTATTTTTAAGTAAATAACATTTAAAAAAAACACACTTGAAAACGCAGTGTCGTGTGTTTTTTAAGCATCCGAAATAAGGACTATCCGGATTTACATCAAATTTTTACGCTGACATTGTCTTACAATAACTTAACGTCTAAGTCATGTTAACGGCATCAAGCCATTAGCGTTTTCGAAAAAAAAGGTAGGAAATGGTTATAAAGGTTATAAGTTTATTTAAAAGTTATAAAATTGCTGTCTTTATTCATAATTAATCATAATTAATCGTTTTAGTTGATACACGGAAGCAAATTCAAAACCGGAAGTAACCTAAATTTATAATCTGCAACCCGAGATTCTTATAATTTTATGTGATTATCGAAAAATTTGCGTTTGTGAGATTATTTTCTCATCATTATCTATTTAAAACGCGACAAAATGGATGGAGGCACGTTAATTCAACGCTACAATAAAATATAACATAAGTGAATTGTTTTCACATTTGATGACGTAATACGTTTACAGGTCATGTACGCATGGTTGAATTCTTGAGTTAGACCCTTATCGCGGAGGTAATTAACACCTCGGCCTCTCTAATCCTTATGAAAACACTCCAATCAGGAGCTAAGGACGTATGCTTGTCAGGAGTTTATGCCTCAAGGCGTTATTTGATCAGATATGTCATTAATTAACACTGGGAAATGAATGTTTTGACCCACTTTTAAGGGATCGCGGCACGGTTTTAAAGGGCAGGGCTCAATCTACAGGGCGATTCGGGCGAATAACGCGCCCGCGATCTCTTGACTTCGCCTTGGCAGCACATCAAAGCGAAGTTCAAGTCGCCGAAATTTAAAAGAAAAAAAAAAAAGAAAAAAAAAATTAAAAAATTAAAAAGTTTAAAAAGGTACAGTATAGTAATAAATCCATTATCATAGAAATTTGCATCAATATTTCAAGCTCATATTATAGAGTAAAAAGAATAAGTGTGCTTTACACTGTATTCACTGCATTGCAATATACATGGTGATGACTATTCAACCGTTGTCTACGTATACACGTCGCGTGAAGTCTCCCTAAATTCTCTCCACTTCTCCCTAAAATCACTTGAGGGAGAAGTGACTTCTCCCTAAATTCCTGGCCTAGATTGAGCCCTGAAGGGTCGCGGTCAGATTAAGGATCGCGGCATGTCTGTTTCAAAAGTTAAGGGATCGCGGCGCCGCTACGCCATAAATGGCTGGGGAAGGCCCTGGAGTTATGGCTTTTGATTTAGTAAAAAATGCTATATTTTGCCTCATTAATACAGTAGGGCCTTCATTTTTCATCTGATTTTTACCAAACTTTACCAGATTCTTTAGTAATGGCCGTTGATTTAGTTGAAAAGCTGTATTTTGCCCAAAACTTTCCAAAAAAGTAAATGGCAGTCTCTCGCTTCATTGATGTTATAAGAGCCATGTTAGCCAGTACAGCGTCCACAGGTCCTCTTAGGCCTCTTGTTCTATATTCTTGCACATAACTTGGTGTATGTAATCATCTATGAAAGATAAACAACATATCAAACAATTTTATTAATTCGAACTCGGACGTCAGTATTTTGCGGTGGCGTGCCGTCAAATTCGTTCTAATTTTAGAATTATTTTATTTTTAGAATTTTGTGATTCTTGGGTTCAAAAAACTCATTACTCAATGGGTGATACAGACAGTCTTAATCTGCTTATCACAGCAACTAAACGGCTCATTCAGTGATGTCATGATAGAAACAACCAAATGAAAATATGAATGAAGCATTCTGATTGGTTCAGAGATAAAAATTGGACCAATGAAACCAGTTAATTTAAAGCTCATTACATTCTCAGAACACACTGACTGAGGTGAACACACTGACTGAGGTGTTACTGGTCATTGAGTAATGAGGTTCTTGAAACCCAGAAACACAAAATTCTAATAATAAAATAATTCTAAAATGATTTAATAAGACTGTTTTAACTGAATAAAAATCAGACAGTGATTTGCTTACACTCAATATATGCTAAATACTTGCAGAAAGTGTCCCTTTAAAGGTCATCATCATCCCTGTGTTTTCATGAGTTGTGGCTGAAAGCAAGAACCATGTATTCAACAGATTGTCTGCAACAGAATTTGCAACAACACTGCACTTCTGCAAGACTGTTGAGAATATTTTAGCCATTTCTCCATATTTTTATGAGGATGAGCCTGGGATGTTCATTTCTTTCCTATTAGTACCGTATAACCTTTCTGTGTTGGTGCCTGATGAAACCCAATTCAGCTCAAATAAATTGACATGATGGCATTTGTATAGTAATAGAATCCCTGTTTCAACAATGTGTCCATATCTGGCAGAATAATTGTATTAGCAATAATATAATTGGCCAAGTCGGCCTCACTTTATCCCAATTATTGAGCTATCCTGCAGTCAGGCACCATATTGGAAATCGGCCTTTAGTGACTGCATAGCTATCTGAAGCCTTTATATGGCTGAATCAATCAATCACATGTCAGTCTTGTCAACAATAACTGTTTGTTTACTAATGTGATATTATAGTTACTCCTTCCATCTGACTTGGTTAAGGAAATGATCTCAGAATTATTGCCAATTTTCTGATCAAGAATTTTCTGACAAGAGTTGTGGTGGTGATTTGTACACTTGCCAACTGATTAAACTCAAGACATCTTTTTATGCCCGGGGGCATTTTTTATGCCCGGGGGCATATAGTAATCGCAGCGTCCGTCTGGATTCTGTCTGTCTGTCATTCCGAAGTTCGTGTCCGGACCATAACTTCACAACCCCTGCAGGGATTTTTAAATAACTTGGCACAAGTGATCACCATAACAAGACGATGTGTTACGCGCAAAACCCAGGTCTTCAAGGTCAAGGTCACAGTTGGAGGTCAAAAGTCCAATTGTGTCCGGTCAACAACTCTGGCATTCATGGACGGATTTTCAAATAACTTGGCACAAGTGCTCACCACAACAAGACGATGACTGTGTCGCGCACAAAATCCAGGTCTGTGGCCCCAAGGTCAAGGTCACATTTTGAGGTCAAAGGTCAAATCGTGTCCGGTCAATAACTTTTGCATGCCTGGACGTATTTTCAAATAACTTGGCACAAGTGCTCACCACATCCAAGTGAGGTGTCGTGCACAAATCCAGGTCCATAGCTCCAAGGTCATACTTAGAGGTCAAAGGACACTTCGGGGGCATTTATCACAGGACACTTCGGGGGCATTTATCACTTACGGTAATATTTCTTGTTATTAATTAACTAAATTATATTAACCGTGTTTTACTAGAAACTCTACGTATATAATACAACACAAACTTGGCCAATACGAACCGGAAGTCGGCCAATATGAAAAAACAAGGTCAGTATGTAGAAACTGGACAATACAAGCTTTAAGTGACATCCTTCACGTTCACTTATCAACCTATAAATGAAACCAACGCCACTATAAAATGTTCACTTTTCAACCTATAAATGAAACCAACGCCACTATAAAATAAATGCAAATCATGTCAAAATGTTAATAGTAAAATAAAATTCTAAATCTACTGTAGTGGAAGTTTATTAATAAAATTGCCATTAATTTAGGTGTTTTTATCTTGTCTAGTTATTCACTTATTGGTCCTCGTACTGTCATATTGGCCTGCGGCCTTCAGACTAGGGCCAGTAGGACATTCCTTGGACCAATAACTGGGCCAATATGAAATCACTTAATAACATTTATAATTTAACAGTGGCCGAATTAAAGCCTGTATACCAGGATAAACCCATATTTGGCCACCTATTGAGGGAAGTGTTTTGTACAATGAGGAAAAGGGATGATCCTAAGGTGACAAATACAGCAGTTGTAAAGGACTGTTTCTGTGGAGACATCTTACTTGAATGCAAGATTTTTTAGCATGGTAAGCCAAAGCCATAGCCTCTGGGTTCGAATCCCGGTTGCTGCATGAGTCTTTACCACATGTTAATTATAATTGGGACAATAAAGGAGATTATTCATTGAGAGTTTGAAAGTCATGGAGGCGACAAGAGGTGCAGAGGTGCTTAATGAGTAGAATATGATATTCAACAATTATATTGGGGTTTTACGGTGCACCAACACAAAAATGTCATATGGCGCAAACAGGAATGAACATTCCAGACTCATTCTCCAACGGGCGCTTGCATGGCCGAGGGGTTAACAATGTTGCATTGTAATTCTTCTTGCCTCTCACCACTGCGGGTTCGAATCCCACTGGGAGCTCAACTTGTAAGCGAGGAAGTGTCGATTCTTACGGATGGCGAGAGGTGTACAGTACTGGTTCTACCCAGAACAAAAAAGGTTGGTCAGCCTCCACCACAAAAAAAGAATGACTGTCATATATATAACCTTACATGTGTTGAAAATGATGTAAAGCAACACAAAAAACAACAAACCATTTACATCTAGATAAAAATATGCAGAATGGACCTAGAAACTTCTCAACTGCAAAGTTGCTGCAAATTCTCTTGTAAACATTCCATTTTTCTCTAGATCCACAATCATTGTTTTCTGCCACCACGGAAGATTTGTTTGTTGGAATGGTGTTTTACAACATTTTTAGCACATTTTGGGCCATATATGACGGTTGATGGTAGAGGCAGACCTCCCTATCTTTCTGTGTAGAACCAGTACTGTACATGTATACCTCCTGCTATCCATAAGAATTGACACTTTCTCACAAGTTGAGCTCCCAGTGGGATTTGAACCAGCAGCAGACTCAAGTAGCACCTGAAACAATACAAGGATCATGATGAAGACCTTTAATGAACATGCCAAAAATGACCAATTGGACATGTCTGGTTAAGCAGTGATACTATGCGCCGGAACCACACAGGCATTTAAAAATGGACAATATTTATTATAGTCATTAACAGTTATTTCCATACGTCCATATTTGTCCACATTTCAATTTTCCCTATCTCCAGGGGAATTGATACCATATTGAGCAGATTTTCTTCCCACATGATGTCTGCTTTATTATGCCCTGTTCCCCAGAGCAATGCATATTGATCATAAAAAAATAGGGGAATGCTGTATTATCTTCATTTATCAGTTGATCTCAAGTTGTTTTTACCTCAGTAGGAGAAACCATCGTGCATAAAATTGCCCATAGATTTTTACACAACAGCCAACCATGTTGTTATGATTGTGACATCAACCATTTAGAAACACTTGGTGCGATGATGAAATGAGTTTTAATGGCATATTTGATAGATGGGGTTGTTTCAAGACAAATTCAATCATGGGGCATAAGTGGCCGAGTGGTTAGAGTTTTGACTTGAAATCACTTGACCCTCACTGCTGGTTCGAGCCCTCATTGGACCAGGAATCTTTATGTGAGGAAGCTATCCAGCTGGTTTGCGGAATTCAAGACAATTATGAAATTGGTAAAATATTGAGAGTTTGGTAGTAGCCGATGTTTGAAAGCTCCTGCCTCATTGAGGGGTAATAGCTGGAGTTTGAAACCTGCCTCATTGAGGGGTAATACTAATAGTAATAGCCTGTGTTTGAAACCTGCCCCATTGAGGGGTAATAGCTGGTGTTTGAAACCTGCCTCATTGAGGGGTAATAGCTTGTGTATTAAAGCTTCTACCTCATTGATGGGTAATAGCCTGTGTTTGAAACCTGCCTCATTGAGGGGTAATAGCTGGTGTTTGAAACCTGCCTTATTGAGGGGTAATAGCCTGTGTTTGAAACCTGCCTCATTGAGGGGTAAAAGCTTGTGTATTAAAGCTTCTGCCTCATTGAGGGGTAATAGCCTGTGTTTGAAACCTGCCTCATTGAGGGGTAAAAGCTTGTGTATTAAAGCTTCTGCCTCATTGAGGGGTAATAGCATGTGTTTGAAACCTGCCTCATTGAGGGGTAAAAGCTTGTGTATTAAAGCTTCTACCTCATTGAGGGGTAATAGCCTGTGTTTGAAACCTGCCTCATTGAGGGGTAATAGCTGGTGTTTGAAACCTGCCTCATTGTGGGGTAATAGCTGGTGTTTGAAACCTGCCCCATTGGGGGTAATAGCTTGTGTATTAAAGCTTCTACCTCATTGAGGGGTAATAGCTTGTGTTTGAAACCTGCCTCATTGAGGGGTAATAGCTTGTGTATTAAAGCTTCTGCCTCATTGAGGGGTAATAGCCTGTGTTTGAAACCTGCCTCATTGAGGGGTAATAGCTGGTGTTTGAAACCTGCCTCATTGCGGGGTAATAGCTTGTGTATTAAAGCTTCTACCTCATTGAGGGGTAATAGCCGGTGTTTGAAACCTGCCTCATTGAGGGGTTATAGCTGGTGTTTGAAACCTGCCCCATTGAGGGGTAATAGCCGGTGTTTGAAACCTGCCTCATTGAGGGGTAATAGCTTGTGTATTAAAGATTCTGCCTCATTGAGGGGTATTAGCCTGTGTTTGAAACCTGCCTCATTGAGGGGTAATAGCCGGTGTTTGAAACCTGCCTCATTGAGGGGTAGTAGCTGGTGTTTGAAACCTGCCTCATTGAGGGGTAATAGCTTGTGTATTAAAGCTTCTGCCTCATTGAGGGGTAATAGCCTGTGTTTGAAACCTGCCTCATTGAGGGGTAATAGCTGGTGTTTGAAACCTGCCTCATTGAGGGGTAATAGCTTGTGTATTAAAGCTTCTACCTCATTGAGGGGTAATAGCCTGTGTTTGAAACCTGCCTCATTGAGGGGTAAAAGCTTGTGTATTAAAGCTTCTGCCTCATTGAGGGGTAGTAGCTGGTGTTTGAAACCTGCCTCATTGAGGGGTAATAGTCAGTGTTTGAAACCTGCCTCATTGAGGGGTAATAGCTTGTGTATTAAAGCTTCTGCCTCATTGAGGGGTAGTAGCTGGTGTTTGAAACCTGCCTCATTGAGGGGTAATAGCCGGTGTTTGAAACCTGCCTCATTGAGGGTTAATACCCAGTGTTTGAGAGCTCCTGCCTCATTCATTCATTGAGGGTAGTAGCCAGTGTTTAAAAGCTCCTGCCTCATTGATGGGTAATAGCCGGTGTTTGAAAGCGTTTGCCTCATTGAGGAGTAATATCCGGTTTTGAAAGCATTGAGGGTAATGGCAGGTGTTTGAGAGCTCCTGCCTCATTGAGAGTAATAGCTGGTGTTTGAGAGCTCCTGTCTCATTGAGGGTAATGGTGTTTGAGAGCTCCTGTCTCATTGAGGGTAATAGTTGGTGTTTGAGAGCTCCTTAATTTGATTTCATTTCACAAACATATTCTCAAATGCCCTGCTGGAAACCTGTGTAACTAATAATATCCAGTAATAAAGGATCTATCTTTATTCAATAGTAGATTCTGTATTCCTGTATATCCTTCCTTTCTATCTGGTGCGTCTCTTTATAAACTTTATATATTGAAGAGCCTTTAATTAAACGTCTTATACCTTAGTTCAAGTAAACTTAATTGTCAGGACTTTTAATGATTTGCCTACAGTTCGGTTTGTATCTATTCTATATAAGATACATGATTGTATTCTTGAGTACTTAAGTATGACGAATGAAAACATATTAAAACAGTTTTTGCTCATCTACTTTGTTACAGGACATTCAACTGGAGTGGGTAGTGTTTTGTGTTCAGTCATGACAATTACTGGCATTTTATGGCAATTATGATACATAGGCGTAGGAGGCGGGCGGCCAGACGCGGGGGGCTGGCTCCCTAAATGTTCAAAAGTTTGATTTTTTGTGGTGGAGGCAGACCACCCCTTTTTCCTGGGTAGAATAATTGAAACATACTTTTTTGATTGTCAAATATCTTTTTCAAAAGGTTTGGGCCCCCCCCCCCCAAAAAAACGTTCCTACGCCCATGTGATAATGAGCCTTCATGTACATGTATAATGGATGCAGTTGAAAGCAATCAGTTATTCTATTTGTAATTTATAGGGTTAAATATGTATTTTAAGTTCAAAGCTTGCCTTTCAAAATTGTTTAAATTTCTCAACTAAAAATAAAATGGGTAATAATTGGCATGTTAAAACCATTATATATTTTTAAGTTAAAAATAGAAAATTTCATTCACATATGATAAATTTCTGACTTTATGCCACTTCCCGTGATGGAATTTAGGATATATTAAGGAGTGTGCAAGCATTGCCCTCATCCGTACGGTTACACACACACAATTATGCGCTTTAGTTTTCCACAGTCGCAAAAGACTCTGTCACATCTATGACATGTATCTGTAGTATCCCTGTGTCATGTGTATAGAGACAGAAGATGCAGTTTCTGAGAAATAGTCTAGTGTTTGTCTGTTTGTATGGTGTTTTACGTCTTTTTCAACACAAAATAATAGTCTAGAGTTTCCTTAAGTCTTGAAAAAAGAAATTTATAGTGCTTGAAGAGCATTACTAAATCTTTGAGTTTAAATTATTATAAATAATTCTTTTACTTAATGTGTTTACAGGGTGCGTCCCCAGCTGGCCCGGGAGCGTATCGACATGTGTCAGGTGTGTACAACGGTCATGGCTCAGGAGAAGCAGGTCCTCATGGGCAAGGACAAGGCCTTCACCTTCGACCATGTGTATGACATGGATGCCACTCAGGAGTTTATCTACAAAGACAGTGTCGAGAAACTTATTGATGGGTACGTCTTTTATATAATAAATACTTCCATTCCTGTATTTCATTGTTGTTTTCTTTAAAATAAAGATCCAAAGATTTATATGTCTTACCTAACAGGGACTAGACTTAATGAAATTCTAAGTTGAAAAATGGGCCATTAATTTGCTAAAATCCAATATGGAGTTATGGAACTTGTGTGTCGGAGTGGTCAAAGTCGGAGTAAGCAAAGTTTAAATGGTTTTGAATACCAGTTCTGGGTCTTCCATAGAAATAATTTAAGGGATAGTGGGAATTTGAATACCATGAGGTGGGGTGGGAGGGAGTTACCCTTTGGATGACCAATATTTTTAGGGATTACGGTTTGTTTACATGCAATTTGAAGTATATTTTAACTGTAAATGAAAGGATTTTTAAGAAGTATAGCCTACAAGGAGCTATTTATTGACAGGCGTAATACATCTTGCAGGTTTATTGGTGTTTTTAAGGGATAGGGCAGGGTGATCAAAGGATAGTTAAGGAGTAGGGGGAAATCCGATTTTAGAATTAAGAGGTAGTGGCAATATGCTCTTAAATGCTTTGTTAGCAATGTTGAAGATTTTTAGAATTTGAAAACACATCAACAAAAATCGTAACTGTTGACGCCACCAACGACGTGCCAAAGTCATACATACCTACATGATTTTATGTCTTAAAATAGTATTTTTTTACCAAAAATGTTGAATTGTACGGAAACCACATTTTCACATGATACTTTATACATGTAGTTTGGCGTAAACTGAACCTTTTGACCAAAACTTTTTGGCGAAATTAGCTTCATGAACATTTTTAAGTTTTAAGTGCTTCCAAATTTACATGATACATTCTAGCTTGGCATCAACTGAACCTTTTGAACTTTTAAGACAAATTGTCTTCATCCAAAGCTTGTTTGAAATCTTTTGGCTAAATTAGCTTCATGAACATTTTTAAGTTTCAAGTGCATCCAAATTCAGTTTTCGCACTATGTCATTCAATATTAAAACATGACACCAATGCAGCTACTTGTAATAGCTCAGATGTCTGGGTTTTATAACCCATTATGTGGTATTACGGCCAATTGCTGGGTCACAGACTCACTGAGATAGTGACATAGATCTAACTCCAGGAGGGATCACTGTCTAGGGATTAAAGATTTAAGTGTGTGAGTGTCCTTGGCTGTAATATCTTGTCAAAATATTGAGTGTCGTTTTAAAAATGCCATTTAGAGTTTTTGTATTTATACAATTAAATTGGAAAGCTGATAATAATCTAGTTGGTCCTTTATTTTTTGATTATTCAAACCATCAAGACAAAAGATTTAGTGCCGTAGGTTGAGGGGAAAAAAATTAATTGGAAAAGCTATTTTTCATTTCATTGGAAAGGAAAAAGAATGAAATGTTTGATTAAAATCTAGGAGGAGGTAAAATAACAAGGTTCATACAGCTATAAAAAGTCCTTAAATTTCAGAAGTAGCTTTTAAAAGTCCTTAAATTCTTACAAAATACCATTAAAGGACCTTGAATTTCATAATCAGACTATTAATTATACAAGAGGAATAATATCTGACGTAGTTTAAAAAAAATCGGCAAAAGAAAAGAATCACCAATTATGTTAAGAGTTAAACCGGGCCTTAAAAATGGGTTATTAGGGCCTTAAAAGTCCTTAAAAAGTCCTTAAATTTCATAATGATAATTCTATATGAACCATGATTTTTATTAAAAAATAAAAACATTCAAATTTCCTATGGAAAAATAAAACTCCTAATTTCTTTTAATCATAATAAATAATAAACAAATAATGGCCTTAACAGTTGTTCCAGAATAGGCAAATATTTGTAAAAGTTTGTACAGTTTATGCAGGTTGATCTTGTACCTACCACCTCTCATGACGAGGCAAAACAACTTTTTCTAGTCAAATCGACAAATTTAAAACAGTTGCAATTATAAGATTAAAAGCTTGTAGATGATGTAGTAAATTGTAATTTGATGATATTTTAAAACAAACAAAACAAACTCTGTAAGTCTAAAGAAATGAAGTATTTGTGGTTATTCAATGTCTTTGATCTTTCTTTCTTTACATTAATTGGTGGAGACGTTTCGCCTTTGATTTAACGATCTTTAGCAAGTTTTGATATGTCTTGCCATTTAGAGCAGAAATAATTGCTTGTACATGTAATTTGTAATTTTATGCAACCGGGAGTGGGAGTTTCTCGCATGTGAAATATACAAGTTAATTCATCATAAACGTGTTGTAAACAATTTTTTTTTTTATGTGTTTCTTGACATATAATCTCGGTGTATATATACAGTACATGTATGAAACCAGCTATTCAATAGTTTGTTTGTATACTGCCCTAATAAGTCGATAAATTATATATTTTCTTATGAGGTTGAATTGACAGAATTGACAGAATTTTGTGATTTTTTGCCATCTGGTATTAAGTGTTAAATTGGCAAAGATTTTCACTAGATGTACCTGCTAAAGGTTGGGCATCACTTGCCAAGGTTCATGTGAATTTGAAGTTACTGCTACATCTCGCAAAAGGGCACATTGGAATCTTAAAGTAGGTATCAAGCATGGAAGTGTTTGTAGTACATTCAAAGGTTGATAGTTCCCCTACAATTGTACCAGGATGAAAATCCACTAAGGCCAAAAAAAACAGTAGGTGTGTTTCCTATTGCATGCTCTAAAAAATTAGGGTCGGAAGGTAGGCATTTTCTTCTTCTTTTTTTTTTCTTTTTTTTTTTGGAGCAAGATGTGAGATTCTACATGTATTTATTTCACAAACCCCATACAAGTTGCTGATACAACTGAAAGTTTCTCTGTGATGTCAGTTTACCTGGATATATTGTGATAAATCATTGTTTAAAACAAATATAATTTTGTTTTTTTTCATAAAAAGTTTTAGGGTCGGCCCCTTAAAAATAGCGTCGGTGTCGCCACCGGAAAAACAGGTAATTTTTTTTTGCCTAATGTACGGCACATTAGAAAGTGGTCATGGTTAACAAGCATTAAAATTATCACTGCTATTAATCCATTTTGAAAAACTATACAAAATATTTAAATACGGTATATGCAATTAGGTTTAAAGTAAAAAATGATACTGGATAAATTTTTGGCTTTAAACCTGATTGCATATTTTTAAATATTTTGTATATTTTCAAAATGTCTTCATTATTTCATCTACCATAGGTACATGTATTTACAGCTATATTACTGGACCACAATGTAATGAACAATTAGTGTAATATAATACAAATTTGGTGGGCAGGGTAAGTTTATACAGGTATGGAAATATGATAGTCGTTTGCAGTACAAAAATATAGCTAGCTGGTTTCCTCCTGTAATCATTATGTTGAGGCAAAAAAAAAAAATGGGTGTGTTTCCTATTGCATGCTCTAAAAAACTAGGGTCGGTAGGTAGGCATTTTTTATTTTTTTTGGAGCAAGATATTGTGAGTTTCTAAATGTATTTATCTCATAAACCCCATACAGATGATGATACAGCTGAAAGTTTCTCTGTGATGTCAGTTTACCTATATATATTGTGATAAATCATTGTTCAGAACAAATTTAATTTTTTTTTTTTTCATAAACAGTTTTAAAAATAGGGTCGGTCGGGCCACCGGAAACACAGATTTTTTTTTTTTGGCCTGATAGTCATTTGCTGTACAAAAATATAGCTAGCTGGTGGCCTCCTGTAATCATTATGTTTCCATTATTCAATTTGTGTAGGTAGAAAATGAAGGACATCTTACGATTGATCTTACGATTGATCAACTTTTACTGTGTCAAAGAGAAGAACATTTTACATACCAGTAGCTCTTTATATATAAATCGTCATCACGTTTGCGAATGAATGACGGAGAAAAGGTTAAGGTTATCTGGATTCATTGGCAATGTCAGAGTTTCATGTGAAACATGACATTTTGACTGGAGTTTTTTTTCCAACAGGTTTTAATATAATGAATTAGATTATGTCTCCTTGTAGCAATTTTCTTATCAAACTTTGACACTTTAATACCAATATAATTAATATTAAACATAAACGATTATGAATGTAAATAATGGTATCAGCAAGGTAAGATGTACACATACGCCATGTCATTTTGTTTGACATTTTCAGTGCATTATGTTGTAGGTAGTAAAAGTTTAAGAAAATTAAAATACATTTTTAGCCCCAGTACATTGGTACAAGTGAGAAAGTGTCTATTCTTAAGGGTGGCGTCGTGCCCGGGGAGGTACATGTATACTGCAGTACTGGTTCTACCCAGGAAAGTGGGGTGTTCTGCAACTATCACCTGCTGTTCTGGGTGGTCTGCCTCTACCACCTACTGTTTGGGTACACCTGTTGTATTGCCTTGCATCTCAACTTGGAGGTGCATATATAAGTTTTAGCCCCAGCCAGGTCAACGTGCTATGAATAAGGGTCACCCAAACCCAATGTGCTCTGTGAAAGTAAAGTATCGAAGGCTGCTGATACACCATTCAAGTGTATATTAAAAAGTAACAAATGAATCTTAGTTTAACCCTTAACCTGCTAATCCCGACTCTAATAGCATCCATTGTAAACCCAGATCAGCCTACGAGTGCTGATCAGGGTTTACAATGTCCATCTGCTGATCAGTCATTTCTCCCAAAACACCCCTTTGTCATATAAATGGAATGGTCTTAATTCAAAGAAAGAACAATCCATTATATATATGTAGCGGGTTAGGGGTCGATCCTGGATTCCTCTGTTTCCTCTCCTTGTCTCCATATAAAGTATTAGCTTTACAGATTTTTTATCAAGGAGGGTGTATGAGAATACATTTGATACCATTTCATCCAGGGCCGAATCAGGGGGGAACAAATTTAAAATGTCATATTTTTTATACTTCATTCATTCTGCCCAATTAAGTTGTAACTTCAGTGTGAAGTATCAGGTATAAAAGTGAGAACAGATGATACTGTGAGAAGGTGTTTAGTGAGAATTCAGGAGCAAACTGATAATACATAATAGGTGTCACATTCCATACCCTTCTTTTTAAAACCTCTTGATAATATGTCACACAATACCAGTTGTCATTTTTTATTTTACTGCAAGTCTGACACCAACATAAAAATAATGCATGCTAATTTTAATACTGACATATAAAAATAAGGAATGCTAATTTAAAGTCTTATACCAACATAAAAATAATGCATGCTAATATACTGAAAGGAAAAAGAAATGCAGGGTGCGTCATAATTTCCGCTACATATTGCATATACTGCACACTTAATTCCATATATATTCCAACGAAATCCCAAGATGTTTTGTAAAAAAAAAAATTGCAGTTAGTTAGAGAATGGACACAACTGTGATGTTGTAGACGTTTTAATCACAGTACATGTTGTAACAAGAAATTCATAAATGCTGAAGTTCCTCTTTGAAAAATTGAGCCAGTTCAGTACCGTATTTAATGTTAAGTGATTGCAACATTTAAAGCCTAAGTTTGCTCACCTGCTTGAGCCAAATGCGCATTCTGATATATGACGGAAATACGCACCCTGCGTTTATACTTAGGATACCGCTGATATTACATATAGTCTCGACCTGCCCAACAAAGTATTCATGCTTGTCGATATCAGTCTGGGCAGAATTGGACTTTTTCAGAACCTACATGTAGGTGACTGAGAAGGTTCTTAGCCCATTCTGCATATTTTTTTTATCTACATGTAGATGTAAATGGAGAGTGGTCCTGGAATGTCAATTCCAGTTGGTGCCGTATAACCTTTTTGTGTTGGTGCCCCGTAAAACCCCAATTCAATCCAATTCCAATGCGCATAAGCATGATAAATGTGACATCGAAATGTTAAAGCTTGCATATGGGACATGGCTTCATTTTTGTAAATAAACATCTTTTGATAGCCTAATCTCCAGGCTAATGGGCATGGTATAAAGAAATACCCAATACACACTTTAAAATAGGGTCATCATAACTGACAGAAAAATAAAGGTATCCAGAGCAAGCGGACTGATTAATATTGTATTACAAATGGGCAATACCATTATGATAATTGCACTGTAATCCATAGTATAAATATTAACCTTAACAATTTAGGAATGATGCACAGCAGTAAATAAATTATGTTTAACCTCAGTGGTTCCCCCAGTGTATCAAATGCATGTAAAACTATTTGGAATGTTTAATGCCCATTAAAAAAATTTACAACCCCATTAGTTAAATCCCATTTAGTAGGTTTGACAGTGGAGGGTCCTTCATTCAAGATATAGTCCTGTGTAGATGGGTTTAAGTAGCAAGCAAATCCATTATTTATAATATTTAGTGACATATTTTTAAAAAAATTGGTCACTGGATCTGGAAGTCGCTCGGCAAACTTTATTGAGCTGCCGGTCTATGCCGCCGGTATCACCCGTTTTCGTTCTATTCACTTTGGGCGGTTGCACAATTTGGTATATGCCACATGGCATGGTTAAAACAGCATTTCGGTGTACCGGTAACGTGACCAGCATCATCATAATCTTCCTCATCATTGTTAACTTACGACCAGTCACCCTAGTAACAATCACTGTCATCATTGTCGCCTTCACCGTCGTCATCATTATCTTCCTCATCATTGTTAACTTACAACCCTAGTAACAATCACTGTCATCATTGTCGCTGTCATCGTCGTTATTATTATCTTCCGTATCATTGTTAACTTACAACCCTAGTAACAATCACTGTCATCATTGTCGCCGTCGTCGTCATCATTATCTTCCTCATCATTGTTAACTTACGACCCTATCAACAATCACTGTCATCATTGTCGCCGTCATCGTCTTCATCATTATCTTCCGTATCATTGTTAACTTACGACCCTAGTAACAATCACTGTCATCATTGTCGCCGTCATCGTCATCATTATCTTCCTCATCATTGTTAACTTACGACCCTAGTAACAAGTAACAATCACTGTCATCATTGTCGCCGTCGTCGTCATCATTATCTTCCTCATCATTGTTAACTTACGACCCTAGTAACAATCACTGTCATCTTTATCGTCGTCATCGTTGTCATCATTATCTACCTCATCATTGTTAACTTTCGACCCAAGTAACAATCATTGTCGCCGTCGTCGTCATTGTCGTCATCGTTATCTTCCTCATCATTGTTAACTTACGACCAAAGTAACAATCACTGTCATCATTGTCGTCGTCGTCGTCATCATTATCTTCCTCATCATTGTTAACTTACGACCCTTGTAACAATCACTGTCATCATTGTCGCCGTCATCGTCGTCATTATTATCGTCATCATTGTTATCTTACGACCCTAGTAACAATCACTGTCATCATTGTTGCCGTCGTCGTCATCATTATCTTCCTCATCATTGTTAACTTACGACCCTAGTAACAATCACTGTCATCATTGTTGCTGTCGGCGTCATCATTATCTTCCTCATCATTTTTAACTTACAACCCTAGTAACAATCACTGTCATCATTGTCGCCGTCGTCGTCATCATTATCTTCCTCATCATTGATAACTTACGACCCTAGTAACAATCACTGTCATCATTGTCGCAGTCGACATCATTGTCTTCCTCATCATTTTTAACTTACAACCCTAGTTACAATCACTGTCATCATTGTCGCCGTCGTCGTCATCATTATCTTCCTCATCATTGTTAACTTACGACCCTAGTAACAATCACTGTCATCATTGTCGCCGTCGTCGTCATCATTATCTTCCTCATCATTGTTAACTTACGACCCTAATAACAGTCACTGTCATCATTGTCGCCGTCGTCGTCATCATTATCTTCCTCATCATTGTTAACTTACGACCCTAGTAACAATCACTGTCATCATTGTCGCCATCATCGTCATCATTATCTACCTCATCATTGTTAACTTCCTACCCTGGTACCAATCACTGTCGCCGTCGTTGTCATCATTGCCGTCGTCGTCTTCTTACTGAGTATGAGAGTCCCAATATAACCAAACTAATGTGTGCCTGCGTTAATGCACTAGTTTACTAGTATTCGAAGCCCCACACCCTGAATAAAACATCCATGATCCTGGGGTATGCATTCTTTATTTTTTACCAAGTATATCAAGGGACTCAGTAGAACCACTTTGTACTTGCAGGAACAGACGGTTAAAAATATGAACACTATGAAGGAGGCTATGTTCTTACATGTATGTCTTATAATGTAGAGAAAGGCATTGTTATTAACCCTTAACCCACTAAGCACGACTATAATAGCCTTTGTGTCCATTAGCAACTCGCAGGCCGATCAGGGTTTACAATGTCCATCTGTTGATCAGTCATTTTCCCCAAAACACCCCTTTGTCACATAAATGGAATGGTCTTAATTTAAAGGAAGAACAGTCCATTATATATATGTAGCGGGTTAAAAATTGACCACAGTCAACTTAGTCCTCAAATTGATTAAGGAAAGTAACAAAATGTTAACCAGTATACAGTTTAGTAAGTATTATATGACCTGGGTGTGTGGGTGTGGTCAGTTATAATTTAAATTGAATGAAATAAATGTTTTTTTATTTCAATTTTTGTTTATTTCAGATGTTTCGATGGGTACAACGCCACTGTATTTGCCTATGGCCAGGTGAGTCATCTCTGCTAAACTGGTGTTTCCTCCTTATACAACATGCATTTATACACTTTGTTGCATGTAAATTTCCTCATTTAGTCCATGATTCATTCTTGACCTTAAGACATGCAACGTGCATCTTAAGGGCATAATATACCAGACTGTACTTGGTTATTTTAAACAGCATACAAACGTCCGGTACAGATCGATACAAGCAAGTAGGATTCGTCCTGCACTCCACTAACAAGTTGTGAAACTATTGTAATGCTTTCCCAAAAGTTATTTTATGTGTGTTTCTTTGATGTGTCGGTATCTTTATAAAAAAGCCAGGTCACATCTCAGTTTGACATCCTGTCAGTGGCAAAGGCGCATATATATATATTAAACAGAAGCAAAGCCATAAAAAGAGTAGGGAGTCTTAAATTTGAAACTCGTAATAGTTTTAGAAAATTTAAAAAACTTAAAGGATTAATTCTGCAGCAGATTTGCAGAATGTCTCACAGTAGCATTGAGAGTGTCTCACAGTAGCACTGAGTATATCTCACAGTAGCATTGAGAATGTCTCACAGTAGCACTGAGTATATCTCACAGTAGCATTGAGAATGTCTCACAGTAGCACTGAGTATATCTCACAGTAGCATTGAGAGTGTCTCACAGTAGAACTGATTATATCTCACAGTAGCATTGAGAATGTCTCACAGTAGCACTGAGTATATCTCACAGTAGCATTGAGAATGTCTCACAGTAGCACTGAGTATATCTCACAGTAGCATTGAGAATGTCTCACAGTAGCACTGAGTATATCTCACAGTAGCATTGAGAATGTCTCACAGTAGCATTGAGAGTGTCTCACAGTAGAACTAAGTATATCTCACAGTAGCATTGAGAGTGTCTCACAGTAGCACTGAGTATATCTCACAGTAGCATTGAGAATGTCTCACAGTAGCACTGAGTATATCTCACAGTAGCATTGAGAATGTCTCACAGTAGCATTGAGAATGTCTCACAGTAGCACTGAGAATGTCTCACAGTAGCACTGAGCAACTAGTATTTGTCTATTAGTTTTCTGGTTCAGTGTTTGCTCATGGGACCAGGAATCTTTATGTTAGGAAGCTATCCAGCTAGCTTTTTGGAATGTTGGTGGTTTTACATGTACGAGCACGACGATTGCCCAGAGATGCACCTGGGGTCTTACACCAACAATGGAAGCTGGAAAGTCGCCATATTACCTTAGCTGTTGGTGTGACTAAAAAAATCAAATTCAGTTGAACGCTTACACGGTATATATACAAAAGTATAGGTATTTTCTGTCGGACATAGTCTTGAGAGGTTTACACAATTACTGTATATACTGAATAAAAAAAGAAACTTCCGCTGATGTTGATGCTGATTGTCCAGACCGCTAAACAGGAAACAATTAATGATGTTTTAAGAATAATTAGATAGACCACCAACAATAGTTAAAAAAAAAATGGTTTTTGAAAAGTTCAGTACATAAGGGAGTTAGCCCCCTTTTTGTTAAAACATGCATTTTGGCCAAAAACAAATTAAATCTAAGAAAATTACCGAAATTTGTCAGGGAGAATATTTTCTATATGTTCCTTAATAAAAAAACACACAAAATAACATAACATAGATTATGTAAATGTCAGCTTCTGATTATCAACATTCATCAAATTACCTCCCTTTAACTTTCCATATCATCCATAAAAGATTATTGCTTGGTAAATTTGAAACTGTTTAATGGGATATTTAGTACTCACTTAAGTGTGCTTACAAACATCAAACGTTGTTTTATTAAAACGCTGTTTAAGCTTTTATACGCACTCAAAAACTGGCCTATGGAAATACCAGCAAAAAAGTCGGACGTTTCTTTTTTTGTTCAGTATATATGAGCCCAGATTTATCCCTATTGACTGCTCATGATGGCTGTCGTTCTGTCCTGCTCTCCTCTCTCTGTGGAACATAAGATATTAAAAAATGGCAGCCTGAGCCGCTGTCTGCATATCTTTCCTGAATCATAAACTCAGAATTCTTTAAATTTTTCAAAAAGTACGGAACATTTTTATGGTGTTTTAATGCGCAATGTGTTATTTTTTTACTACGGTCAGATCGTTTAAATATATTGAATTAAATTTAAATACAATATCTACATTGTTTCATTATTAATTCATTTTAGTGCTATTTTAAAGGCTTGGTCAATTGTACAAAATTGGTTGGTGAAATTTTATATAAAGGTATTCATTTCTAGTTTATTATTATTTTGGCTTATAAAAGAAAGATTTGTAATTGTTCAAAGATGCATTTTCCTCAGTGCTGAAGAAAGAATTTACCAGACATTATTAGTTATTGGGTTTGTTACTGACCCACTACAGAAATATTTGGGGTCAGAAAGATTTATAGGGGGCGAGGCGATAGCCGAGTCCCTGTTTACATCTGACTGACCCCACATATTTCTGATTTATTGCATCGAGGACCTTTCTTAACGCCGATATTTAACCCATTTTAAAGGAGCATCAACGTCATTGAGACGTTCGCGCAATTCGATGTCATGACGTTGACGTCACGACCGGTACAGTTTAAAAACATTATTAAATTTACTTATTATGTTTGTTACTATCGCCTTAAAGAACTATTTGCAAATGATTTAAACTTTGAATCGGAATTGTAGTCCATATTGTTTTAGTGACCCTCTATGAAATCTACTGACTCACTATAGAATAATAAAGGGTCACCATGTGACCGCTCTAATCCAATGAAATTCCTAGGATTTTGTGCGAGGTGCAGTAATACAAATTATTTAAAGTGGAAAATTTCTGATAGAATAACCTTTCAAAATTCATCCTGTAAAGTACATGTTAAATTGGGACTAAATTATGGCACTTTCTTGAACCCTGGATTATTGTCTGGGTGTAGCTTCAACTCCTGATCCATAAAGTTTGTTTCAGATTTGTATGAAACCGGAGTCCATAGATTCTGATACTGGTCCAGTCCAAAATCATGACCCATAACGTTTGGTTCAGGTTTATATCAAGCTCACCATCCATTGATTTTGGTCCGGATCCAGATTGAACTCAAAGACTATTCTGGATCATTTAAAGCAGCCAGCATGCTTGACTTTAGGTCTTAACATCCTCTGGTTAATATTGGTACATGCAGTGGATTGGGATGAATCTTCCCTGGCATCAGTACAAACCATGTTCAGTGATGTGTTATTATCTTACTCCTAGTGTGCAGTGTATTGCTGACTCAACTATCAATATTCTTTGAAAAGAAAAAAAGAAAAACCGGAAATGTTGAGAAAGTGGAATCAGTTCTTCTATAAAGAAGTTTTATCTGTACACGTGCTGAGAGTGCATTCTTGTCTAAAAGTTACATTATTGCAGATCTGTGATATTTTGCTGATAAAAGAGCATATTGAATCTGCCAGGTTCTCTATATTGTTTGATTTATTGAAGACCATTACGTCACTGGGTATTGGTATAACAAATGTGAAATATCACTGCCAAGGCAATCTGCTCCTTGAGACATAAACTTGCTTACATTCTGTATCAGATTTATAAAACATATCACATTGATTTTCTAATAGGGTCTGTTAATGTTTCCTGTAAGGCGCTGGAAACAAATTGGTTGCAGTTTTATTGTGTGCTTTTTTATATATTTTAGGCCATATAAAATTAATTCCCAGTTTATCATCCCCGCCCGCCCTGAATATTTATGCCGCCCCGACAATTTTTCTGAGAAAAAAATCAAAAAAAAAAATCGACTTAGAAAGAGTCGTCTTTCGGTGACGAAAAATGCGTTAATATTTAGCCCGAACCGGAAATACATTTTGTAAACAAATCGGAAGTCGAGCAATAAGAAGTAAGTTATATTGAGAACTTCAACTTTTAAAACTCACATACATGGTAGTTTATATCATTATAAATACAAATGTATGCTATAGCAGTGACAATTGGTAATAAAGAGAGTGTTCAAAACATAATACTTCTGGTTATAATATTTTAGTGATGTTTGATGTCATCTCAGGAAAATAAAAAATAAAAAATAAAATTGCACCCCACGCCCTAATTTTTTCCAAAATTTGGATGATAAACTGGGAATTAATTTGAAATGGCCTTATTCTAAATTTTTAAAATTGACATGTTTGCCGAAACGGTATGCGGTCGCCCTGTTTAAATCATATATACACTATAAAATGGCTGTACTGTCTGTTCAAATATTTACATAACAAATATTAAACATACAAATATAAACTACCGATATCTTGAATTGCAAACTCTCAATGTCAAGTGTCCGTAGTGACATTTCAAGTTTTTTTTGCAACTAAAATCGGGCATACATTTGTGACCTTCTAAACTTGTGGTGTTCCATATTTGCTTTTCAATGTATTGAGTCATACAATACAGGTTCAATAGTAAAATTTTCAAACTGTTCCAAGAATCCCAAAGGTACATAATTATATGTAGATTGTAAATATTTATTTTTTGCAATTAAGACTTTTAGACCTACAAGTCAGAGTGAGCGATAACTCTAAAAAATCATACAATATTTAGGCCTACTTGTGGAAATTAGCAAAAAAATAATTAGATGAAGTACGATCAAGTGGATATTGTTCTCCAAAAAAAGATTATCTTCATGGCCCTGTTTTATTCAACATCTTACGATAAGTCTCAAATTCTAAAATCGGTCACTTTTTTTCACCTAAACATTCAATGTAGACAATTATGTGTGCACGTAGTGCAGAAATATAACATGTATAAGAAAATGAAATGAAGGTTATTTGAAATATGTAATTTATAGTGAAGGATTTAAGAAATTGATTTACCATCAAAATGGTCGTAAGTTGTTTCATAAAACGGGGCCCTGATTCTTGGGAACGAAAAATAATAGATATTCGGATACCATGCATCAATAACAATTTGAGGCTGAACCAGAATTGTAGGTCTAGCGCGGTATTGATCGTGTGCGCGCAATTTGCTTTTTTTTACCTTGTGAATAGTAATAGTTTGTCCAGATTGTCTACAGGTAACTCGTGTTGAAACAGAATAGCCGTGGTGGCCCCGTGGATATCACGTTTGGCTCTGAGTCTTGAGATCACAGGTCTGAACCTCAATGGCACCACTGGGTTTCCTTCATTGTTTTCTTGGGCGTGACACTTCCCCTAGCCTCAACCACAGGCAGTCCCATGTATCGGAATGTACATGTATCCCTGAGCATGTTAAAGAACCATAGTTGCCTGTAATGTATTCGATAGAGTATAGGGCAAGGTTCTCTGCCCCCTGTGTATCATTGCCCTCTCTCTTGGGCAGCTCAAAGTAGCCTATAACGTGTTGATGACCATTTGAACAACAATTCAATTAGAGTATATTGAAAACAGATTAAAAGATGCTATATTAAAGTTGCGTCACTCACACTCATGGTGCATCAGAAGTTTGATAATAAAGGGCTCATGCGGGAACCGAACCAAAGCAAACCAAGCTCCAAACAGAGACACCACAATCGTGCAATAAACTTTAAAAAAAAAAAAATTTGCTGATCATATCTATTTCACAAAGTATTAAAAAAAAAAATGGGGTTCACACTTTTGATCAAAACTGTCTCAAGACTTGAATGTATAAACGTGACATATTTGTTTTCTACCTGTATAAGAAGTCATTGAAACAGTATCTCTTCTTAACACTGTTATTTTATGTCACTTTGTCATTTAAGTAGTAGGTAATAGAGTATCAATTTCTTCAATAAAACCTAAATTTAATGCCTATTTAAACTTTTATGTAAATTCAGACAAAGTAATTTATGGTGAGCGTTCTATTGAACTTGGGTCAAAGTATAAATGGATGGATAGTGGGTTATTTACTTGGCTTATAATGTTGATAGTATTTCTAATGTATTGACATTATTGGTACAATACTTGAATTGAAGCACTGATGATAAAGATCATAAGGTCCCACAGTAAACTTTAATTCACTTGCCTTTTAAGTATTTGTCGAATCAGTGTAACTGAGTATGTACTCGGACACAGATCTGCGACTAGATGCATCAGCATGCATGATGCAACTTAAAACTTTTATATAGAGTAAGCATATATTTTGTGTACAGGTTTTCTGTAATAACTGACCACAGTTTTACTAAGCCTTGTGATAAAGTAGTCAAATGGCGTACACTTGATTGATCAATATATGTACATGCATATCAACTTCGCTTTAATCTATATATAATTATGTGAAATTTAAATGAAGTGAGTTTTTTACATCCCACGCACGCCACTGCCAGGGCTCGAACCCATGCATGCGGAGATCTGCAGCTCTTAAGTACAAAAAACAACTTTTCTTAAACACAAAAATGTTACACATACATATTTGTAATAAAACATTATTAATTGGAGTCATATATCATAATTATACCCCTGCTTCAAAGAAGTGGGGCTATCGAAGAAGTGGGGGCTATATAAGGATCACTTTGCCCGTTGCGTCGCGCTGCGTCCCGTCCCGATTCGTCGCGTTTTATCATTTAACAGATAATAGTTGCATGGTTGCATATTTGCTTTTCATTTTTTGGTATGATGTTAAAAAAACAGGTAAGGTTACATTCCACTAATTATTAACTTTTTATTATTTGTCTTGTCTTGTTATTTAACAGATAATGGTTCATATTATTTTTTTTATTTTTTTATGATTTGAAAATACATAATTAAAACCTCATAAAGTTTAATACACACTATGAGTTTTAAGACCTTATAAGGTTACACTCTACTAATTTACGTTGAGTCCCGTTGCATTATTTAACAGATAATGGTTGCATGGTTGCATATTTGCTTTCCTTTTTGGTTTGATGTGAAAATACATTACGAAAACCACATAAAGTTACATTCCATTAATTATACAAGCTTCATAAGGTTACACTCCACATTTTTTACCAAAGATTTCATTAAGTGTATAATTACTTGTCATTCTTTAACAGATAATGGTTTCATATTTTCTTTCTCTTTTTTTATGATGAGAAAACATCATAATGAAAACCTCATAAAGTTACACACGACAAATTGTAAGACCTCATAAGGTTACACTCCACTAATTTTTACGTAAGACTCAACATATTTATACCCCAGCCAAACAGGGTTTTGTGGCGGTTATATAATAATCACTTTTGAGTTATTTTGCAGATAATGCAACCATAATAATCACTTTTGAGTTATTTTGCAGATAATGGTTATGTTAATAATTTCCATTATCTGCAAAATAACTCAAAAGTGATTATTATGGTTGCATTATTATGGTTGCATATTTTATTCTATTTTGCTATGATGTGAACATACTTAATGACAACCATATACGGTTACACTCCACTAATTATAAAACTTATCCACTAATTTTTACTTAAAAGACTCCACATATTTTAATTATTTGCAGCATTATTTAACAGTTAATCAGATAATCGTTGCATATTTTCTTTTCCTTTTTCTTATTTAATATGTGAGACTCCACATATTTTTTAATTCTAATTTTGTAATTGAGAGCTCAGCACAAACGTTAGAGTATTCCCACGCATCCATATTAAGGAAATGATACCTATTATGACTGGACACCATGCAATGTGGGAGTATTAATCAACTTCAAATAATTTGCATTAAATTTGTTCTTTAGTTAATTTATATGAAAATACAGAATCAGTACCTTTTTTGAGGATACACACATATTCAAACCAAGCATGGGTATTAATCACCTTAGTGATAGCGCTAGTTCATTATTAAAATAAAAAGTAATTATAAGTTTATAACAAAGCTCAATTAAACATCAGTAACTTAACAGACAAGAGACACACATGGATGAACAATTATGTTACGCATGGCCGCACACTCAGTTAAGAGTTTGTTATTGAAACTGTTTACAGTCGCAAATCCATACAAAATGTTTTAAAAGGTGTATGTGTTGATGTGATTCAGTGTAGTACACTAATAATTGAATTGAATGTTGTTTAACGGCTCATCAACACAGTACAGGTTATTTAGAGCCGCCCCAGAGAGAGGGGAAGGATACATAGGAACCCGGGAACCTGCCCTACTCTTATTATCGAATAGATTCCTATGGTTCTTTAACGTGCTCGGAGGATAGACCGATACACGGGACCGCCCGGTTTACGTCCCCAACCGACGGACGAGGCTAAGGAAAAGTGTCTTGCCCAAGAACACACCGACGGAACTCAGTGGCACCACGGAGGTAGTATACTAATAATCTGCCTCTACCATTACTGACCAGACAAGATGGATGTGCAGGCAAATGAATTTTTTAAACTCTGTAATCAATAATTATAAGATTTATTCACATTGACATAATTTATCTCTTGCTTTTGAAACTGTTTTTATGAATCCTATTTTCAAGCTGTACATATTGGTAATATTGAAATCGACCTTTGATCGAGATATGATCAGTAATAAAGCAAAATATTAAATGTCTTTTAATCATAAATTGGCTCAATTTTCACACCTATAGAAGTTTAAAGGATATAAATGGGTGTTTCTAAGCTTTGTGGATGTTTACTTGTGTGGTCAAATTTCGCAAAATTAAATTTTATGGTTTCTCTTAAACTATGGTCCAGTTATTATGGGGTGGCCAGTTTACTAGATCACTCACAGTCCTGTTCTTGGTGCAGTTTGTGGCAAAAATGAAATTTGTGATAAAAATTGTAAAAAAGTATTTTTGTATTTTGTTATTTTGAAACTGTTATCTATATATTCCAGTGAATTACAAGGCAGAAGCAAAGATGGCATTTTTCCCCCTGAAAATTGTTATTATTTCGATACTGCAATATTCTCAAAATGCAAAATTATTACGCCAGTGCAGTTCATGGCATATTGAGCAATATGTAATCACTCTTATTGTCACGTCTTGCTGATAATTATCTACTACATGCAGTGTCATGATGAAACTTTGGTAGTGTCCCCCCAGGGTCAGAACCTGTCCACAATATTCTGCCCCACCCTGTGTGTTCTTAATGATCGTACAGATATATACTCCGGTTTGGTGCAGTAGAACGCATAATGTTGGTTTGACTAATGGGGTTTGTTCTGTACAAGATAGGTGGGTGACTGTTCATGTGTGACAGAAATTAAAGATGACCAGCACTATAGTTGACCACAGGACCTTTATTTATTATTTGGATATACCACACTCGTCAAGTGTGTTAACAATTATCCCATTTTCCAAATGTAGTTGTGTTCTTCCTAGATTTTTTTGTGTCACCTGGGTAGCATGGCAGACACCTAAGGATCACTTTTCCAGCGTGGTCCGCGTTGTCCGTCATCCGCTACATAACTTGAGTAATGCTTGATCAAACTTGCGCTAAAAATGATGTAAAACACCATTCAAACACATTGTGGACATGCTAGTGATGTGACAAAAGTAATGATCCCCTAAACTTCATCAGTGGTCACCTAGGAATCTTTATGTGAGGAAGCTATCCAGCTGGCTTGCGGAACGGCGGTGGTTCTACCCAGGTGGCCGCCCGTGCACGAAAATTGCCCGGAGGGGCACCTGGGGTCTTCTTCCACCAATGGAAGCTGGAATTAGCTGTTGGTGCAACTATAAAATCCAATTCAATCAATCAATCATCAGTGGTCATCTTCTGTACTCTAGTATCCAAGATATAGACACCTGTAATAATTAGTCCTGCCACACACAGACAACAGTAATTAATCTTGTTTGCTGGGGCTGAAATACAGGGTGTCTGTAAAGTGAGCACCTGGTAGACTTCTTAAAATGCCTAATTGTATTCACTAAAGTATGTGCCTGAAGATTATACATTAAAATGCTCAGAGACAAAACATATTTATTTCTAATATTAAAACAACTCTGAGGCTTCAGTGAGAGTATATGCACAATTAACCCTTAACTCACTACATATATATATATAATGGACTGTTCTTTCTTTGACGTGGCGCAGTCGGTAGCACGGCAGATTTGTAACCGGAGGCCCCGGGTTCAATCCTCCATGGTGCCACTGAGTTCCGTCGGTGTGTTCTTGGGCAAGACACTTTCCCTTAGCCTCATCCGTCGAATGGGGACGTAAACCGGGCGGTCCCGTGTATCGGTCTATCCTCCGAGCACGTTAAAGATCCATAGGAAGCTATTCGATAATAAGAGTAGGGCAGGTTTCCGGATTCCTATGTATCCTTCTCCTCTCTCTGGGGCGGCTCTAAATAACCTATACTGTGTTGATGAGCCATTAAACAACATTCAGTTCAGTTCAGTTCTTTGAATTAAGACGATTCCATTTATGTGACAAAGGGATGTTTTTGGGAAAATGACTGATCTGCAGCTGCACATTGTTAACCCTGATCAGCCTGCGAGTAAAGCTGGCTGATCTGGGTTTACAATGGACGCAAAGGCTATTAAAATCCTGCTTTGCGGGTTAAGGGTTAATATGAAACTGAAATAGTTTTTGATGTTGTCATGGGTTTATATGTTGAACGAGGTTTATATTTGGAGAGATATCCAAAATTCATACAGATTGCCTGACATGTTCCTTACAGGATTAACAGCTAATCAGCACATTTCTCTGAGCATTTTGAATGGCATTACCTAAGGGAAAATGTGGTAATTAATGTCCTTCCAGGAGTGGTCTGGTACTTGTAAAATTGTGGAATGCCTAAATGGTCAAGAGCACTTGGTGGTGTTCCCAACAGAATTGTCCAATTAGCCGAACATATAACAATAAATATTGATGAAACTTGTCAGTCTCCCTTCTAATTTCCCAGATCAAATCTAACATACAAAGGATTTCTTCACACTTATTTTTTTGTTATCTTTCAATACAGTATCACATCTCTGCTCTAACCTGGTTAGGTGATAAGTTCACTGCTAATTAAAACCCTAGGTGGGTCAATATATCACTATGTGTGCCAATATCCACTTTGGGCTCACCATTGCAGTATAATGTCTTCTTAACATTAAACGTTGCTAGCTGAATGGGGTTTTGCATAATTTTCAGCACATTTTAGGCTATATATCACTTTTTCTGGGTAGAACCAGGTCTGTATACTTCCACCATCCGTAATAATTGACACTGTGGTCTAGTGGTAGAGCGTTGGACCCATGATCGAAAAGTCGTGGGTTCGATCCCCGCCATTGCCATATGCGTTGTGTCCCTGAGCAAGACACTTTATCTGCATGTACTGGTTCTACCCAGGAAGACATCGAGAGTGATTCAAATAAGTTCATAGAGCTTTCGTTACAATCGATGTAAAATAAATAAGTTTAAACTAAATCTATCTCCTAGTGGGATTCTCACAGCCATGAGAGGCAGGACATGACTGTGTAGAACAAAGTGTAAATTTTGTGTAAAATGGCTTACTAGTTTAGTTTTGCTGGATAGCATGATAGGCTTTAAGTCTGGTAATCTCGGCTTCAAGCCTCAATGGCACCTCTATGTTCCTTCGTTGTGTCCTTGGGAAAGACACATAATTTCTCCTTCAGCCTCTTTCATTGGATGGGGAAGTAATCCAGGCAGTCACAAGTATTGGAGTTGATCCCTTCCAGTACATTAACCCTTAACTCGCTACATATATATAATGGACATAAATATAATGGACACATGGATAATGGTCTAAATTTAGACCAATCCATTTATGTTACAAAGGGGTGTTTTGGTGAAAATGACTGATGAGCAGCCAGACATTGTAAACCCTGATCAGCCTGCAAGTTACTCGCAGGCTGATCTGGGTTTACAATGGACACAAAGGATCTTGTAGTCGCTCTAAATAGCAGGCTAAGGGTTAAAGAACCATTATTATTAATCAGTTCCAGTGTCTGACATGTTCATTTAAAGGATTAAGAGTTACTATATTAAGATTAAAGGATTAACAATTAATATACTGAGTAAAAGTAGAGCTCAGTTATATGGTTCGAGTGA
Source organism: Cyrtodaria siliqua (assembly GCA_037043455.1). Taxonomy (NCBI): domain Eukaryota; kingdom Metazoa; phylum Mollusca; class Bivalvia; order Adapedonta; family Hiatellidae; genus Cyrtodaria; species Cyrtodaria siliqua. The sequence continues at coordinate 34,814 of JAWPHD010014892.1, forward strand.
ATGAATGAATCAATCAATCAATCGATCTATCCATCGATCGTGTGATCAATCAATCAATCAATCAATCATGTTTTATGGCACGTCAACACATAAAAAAGGTCATATTATTGGCAAAAACAGATAAAAATGAAACAAATGAAATTGTTAGTTATTAAAAATTCTAATACACTCGCACTATATAGCCTAGTTTAAAATATCTCGTTATATTGAACGATATATGACTGTAATTTTTGCAACGTTAGGAGAATAAGCATTGCGCATTGCACATTACGCATTGTAACGTATACAACGTTAGGAGAGTAAGCAAAGCAATGCGAAAGATTTCAGATGTGTGCGTTATTTTCACATTTTAGGGGTATTAGAATAGAAATAGAACATCGTTTACGGTGAATTATCTGTAATATATCACGGTTTGTCGTTCAATTGTAAACAATAATTTCACGAGCCCGAAGTGAAATTATTGTTTACAATTGAACTCCAAACCGTGATATATTAAACGATAATTCACAGTAAACGATGTTCTATTTCTTAAGTAATTAAAAAAAAACTATTTACAAATAAGGGATGATATGATAATGTATGGTTAGTCACAGATTCCTATGAATGATTCCCCTCTCTTGGGGGTTCTTAATAACATAAGATAATGTCTTGACGATCGATCGAGTCTTTAAACAGCACTTCAATTCATTTTCATCAGTTCCAAAGTGACTAATTTAAATTGGGAACAAAACCAAAAAGAATTCCTGCAATAATTCAGTGGCTGGTTCACTGGGAAACTGCCTTAAATAACACTATGATATTGTGTAATGCAGCTTTCTTTAAAATTGAGAAAATTCCATAACATTCTTTTTTTGTGCGTCTCGGAATTTGAGCCAGAATCAATGGTTATTCTACAGGAAGTTGGCTGCATTTTATCTGATATTTGACAAAAGAGTCGGCATTCACTGGAATAACTGGTTATATTTACATAGGACAATCAATCTTGAAGAAATTAGAAGAATCATTAGGAAAATTTATTACCATATTTCTACAGTTTCTATTGGATTAAGTTTCATCCCACATTACAAGACCTGCATTATAATGATGTAGAAATATTTACATAAAATGGATTTTAAAGTATTTCTTCTCATATATTTATGTAAAAAAATCCAGCTGCCTTGCGGAACATCGGTGGTGCTACCCAGGTGCCCACCCGTGCACGATAATTACCCAGAGAGGTACCCGGTCTTCATCAGTGAAAGCTAGAAAGTTTTCATATGACCTTAGCTGTTAGTGCGAATATAAAATCCAATTCAATTCTATAAAAAGTATGTTCTAGTTGTGGTCATTGCTTGTTAGCTCTACTGGCCGAAGGCCAGCAGAGCTTATGGGATGCTGAGTTGTCCGTCGTCCGTCCGTTGTCCGTCCGTCGTTAACTTTTGTCTCGTTAAGACGATAGGGCCTTCATTTTTCATCCGATCTTTACCAAACTTTACCCTTGATTTAGTTAAAAATGCTATATTTTGCCTCGTTAATACGGTATGGCCTTCATTTTTCATCTGATCTTTATCAAACTTTACCCTTGATTTAGTTAAAAAGCTGTTTTTTGCCTGAAACTTTCAAAAAAAGTGTAAATGGCAGTCACTCGCTTCATTGATGTTATAAGAGCCATGTTAGCCAGTAGAGCATCCACAGGCCCTCTTGGGCCTCTTGTTTTAACCACTCAGCAAAGCAATTAACAGACACCTTGACCCTCTCAACTTTGATATATTCTAAGGTTACAGGACTATGCGCCTTATGAAATAAAATGTTTTACTGTACTCCTATGAAGCAGAGAGAGGTGACTCCTATTGAATTTGGGATCAGTAGGTCAAAGGTCAAGGTCGCTGATAATATTTATGGGGTTGCTTTTAATATCACGATAGTTCCCGGGGGCCCCGTTTGGTCACGGGGCAAAGAATAGGGCCATTGCAGATCCCTTTTGAGGGGTAGGCAGAGGGGTAGAATCCCCACAGATTCATGTTCATTTTATCATTTTTTGTTCATGTTCATTAAAGATCTTCATCATGATCCCTGCATTGTTTTAGATGCCATCTCGCTCACATCAAGAAAAACAATAAACGTGGCTCCAGTGTAAATGGAGTTTCTATGATAGAATTTGCAGCAACTCTGCAGCTCAGAGTGAGAAGGTTCTAGGCCCATTTTCCATATTTTATCTCGATGTATATGGAGGATGAGCCTGGCATGTTCATGCCTGTTAGGGCTCATGCCTGTTAGGCGCCATATAACCTTTCATGTGTTGGTGCGCCTTAAAACACAGTTCAATTCAGTTGTAGTAGTGAGCTCTAGGTCCAACTTTATAGTGCTGCCACACTGGAATACCATGCTGTAGACACATGATATACTATCCAGTCACATTATACGGACACCGGGCCGACCATGCAGTCCTAGCGCTACCCTAATATACCCTTAATATCCTGAGCATGAAACAAAGGAGCTAGTAGTGCCAATTTTGTGAAGTTATTGGTAAGTTCCGGCTTCCTGTCTGCGAGATGGACACTCTACCATTAAGACACCAGCACTGATAAGCACAAGACAGGCAACACATGTTTTCCGAGAAACTTAGTAACACTCTTCTACCCTCTTGTGGCTTTTGGGATGGGTGGGTGGGGTGGGTTTTCCATTTTTCATGGTAAAACACTTAAAAAAATGAAATCAAAAACACAATGCAAGAGTCCATTAAATAGATGTAAAACCATGTCCCACCAAGTCGTTGAATACAGCTACAGGTGATTTCTAAATTTCTAAATTCAGCTCTGAGATGGGTATTAGACACAGGCCAGAAATGTCTTACAACAATATTTAGGTTCAATCTGGACATAAGCTAAATATTTACCACTGACCATTATGCCCGGTTAATCCACGAGTACTTATGCAAATAAACATGCCCAGAAACATAGACACAAAATGTAAATAAAGACCTCATACTGTGGTCATGTTTGTACTTTATATCAGTGGTTTTCTTCAACATTCAAGAAGTGAGAGAGAAAAAAAGCTAGTAGAAATCCCTTACAATACATGTATGTGTATACTGCTAAGATTTATAATCCAAAATGTCAGTGGGTATTGAGAGCACAATGTGGACAAATGAAATGTCTTCTAAATTTTGTTTTCATTAATGATGGGATGGACAAAGCTGTCTTTGTCCCATCTCACCTCCCATTACCCACTTTCTTACCACTCCTCAATGCAGAATGTCGTTGGCTTTACCCAATTACCTTCCATTGCACAAAATGGAAGCTAGAAAGTAGCCATATGACCAGTCAGAAAAACCTTCACCTTAAATGGTGATGATGGTCATCATAAACACATTCTCATGGTCATGATTTTCCATCATCTTTCATTCTTCATTCATTCGTTACATTTAAAAAATAATTCAGGTAACGATTTATCGTCACATAGTATATTCTTGCAAACTTTCAATGTGAGGGTTTTCCATCACCCAGATTGAAACAAGAAAAAAACTGTCAACTTGATCAAAGTGAAACACTTCATTCCTGTTGCGAAACTCATACTTTGACATATTCAAGTCAAAGCTAAATTCTTTGTCTATACATTTTTAGAAAATGTTATAACATTCATCAAACAGAATTCGATATATTGGATGATACGCAGTAACACATGCGTTTACCTTCTGCACCGATTTCTGCCATTTGTCTCAATCAACCCGTGTGTAGACAGGTTCTCGTTTATAAAGCTACTGGCGGGTTCCCTATCTATACTTCTACCGATAAACCCACATACCACCAGGCAACAGTAACATAAAACATAGGGACGTGAAATAGCATGGTAGCGAGTTCGCGTATTTAATTATGACCATTTGAGGTGATGTTTTTTCAAAAGTTCCCTGACTGATGACCTTAGCTGTTGGTAGGAAATTTAAATCCAATTCAGTTCAATTCATAGGAGTGACCACCTCATTGTTTGATTCTTGAAAGGCTGGCATGGCACACTGGGTATCGCGGCGGATTTGTAACTGGAGGCTCCGGGTTAAATCCTCTGTGGTGCCACTGAGTTCCGTCGGTGTGTTCTTGGGCAAGACACTTTGCCTTAGCCTCGTCCGTCGGATGGGGACGTAAACCGGGTGGTCCCGTGTATCGGTCTATCCTCAGAGCAGGAGAATAGATGCCATCTAAGAAGTTTGCAGTGTTCAACAGTCATCAACCTTGAAAATGGATTAAAAAAAACTATTTTAAAACTTTATTTAACCTCAACAGCGATCAAGTCCTTTCATAAAGTATTCTATTATGTAGTTATCAATTTCTCTACTTTTTACACCATTTAAAGCGACACATGGCAATCTTGAAGTATTTTACAATTTAAGCGTTTTAAATTGCACCTATTTTTTAATCCATTAAATATATTATTACTGCAATATGTAATAATATGCAAAAACAATTTGATAATTATGAACTATTCAAACGATTATGGATTATGTTTTAAAAAATCTTAATTGCTGTGTGTACCTTTAACAAATTAAATTGTTGGTGAATGACCTGATTGATCAGCACATTGTTTAGGTTATTTAGAACAACTCCCAGTGAGTGGGAGAAGAACAACTCCCAGTGAGTGGGAAAAGAACAACTCCCAGTGAGTGGGAGAGGAACAACTCCCAGTGAGTAGGAGAAGAACAACTCCCAGTGAGTGGGAGAAGAACAACTCCCAGTGAGTAGGAGAAGAACAACTCCCAGTGAGTGGGAGAAGAACAACTCCCAGTGAGTAGGAGAAGAACAACTCCCAGTGAGTGGGAGAAGAACAACTCCCAGTGAGTGGGAGAAAAACAACTCCCAGTGAGTAGGAGAGGATACAGTGAACCCCTTCATGTCAAAACCAATGTCCTTTTCAGTAAAATATAAAAGCATGACCTGATGGTAAAGAACATTTCTGATCATCGTTATTTACTCAGGCCATGTCCTGATCCAGGTTAAAGTATTTCAAATCTCTCGCCCAAATACGGAAACCTATCCAAATGAACAGCGCTAGCTTATGATGTAAAAGCGTTCAGTCGTAAATCCTCTGTAAGCATATCGTAAGCATATCATTTCAATTATTGCATTATTGCAGACTGAAGTTTACATTACCGATTTTAAATACTGGGGTAATATTTTATTACCTGGATCATAACATCATATTCCTGCTAATACAGGGTTTTATTTTAAGTATAGATTTTAGCTCAGGCCATATTAATATAAAGCAGACTGAAATTTGTAAAAGATACATGAAACCCAAATTTGATTTTATGGCCAATTAAACAATTTTATTAAATGGTCATGAAAAAATTAGCATAAAAATACAGAAACAAAATTGTTTTCCGTTATTCAGATAAAACCGAGGGAAAGAAAAAGTTACTCAGTTTTAAGGCCCCCAACCCACTCCCGCCTCCCTCTCTCCCCCGCTCCCCCCCACCCATCCCCAACCCCCACTTGAAAATCTATTTTTGTTGTTGTTTTTTGACATATTTCTGTGTTGTTTTAGTCAATTCTTACACATATATGTTGCCCCCTCCCGCACTTGGATTTTTTTTTTTTTTTTTTTTTTGAACATATTTCTTTGTTGTTTTAGTCAATTCTTACACATCTTGCCCTCCCCACCCCACGCCTCTACCCCATCCCCACTCAAACTCGATTTTTTTTTCTTCATATTTTTGTTTTGTTTTGGTGAATTATTACATAGCTTCTTACACATATATGTTGCCCTCACCACCCCCACTTCCCCCACCATCCACCCCCGCCTCTCTCCCACCCCCACCATGCCACACTCAAAACTCTTTTTTTTTTTTTTTTTTTACATATTTCTGTGTAGTTTTGGTCAATTCTTACACATAGTTATGTTGTGCTCCCAACCCCACCCCACATTGTTGTAGCCTTGTTTTCTGATGGTGTATACTAGCTATAAATTTATTATTCTCCGAAAAATCGAATAGTCAAGCTGCGCTGTTCTCCGACAGCTCTTGTTCAATATTGTTATGTTTTGTATACATTTATAAAAGAAAGATGAATTAAAATGCACATTTGTGACCTTTATCTGTAAAAATGAATTGCCCCAGAGACACCCACTTGGCGCAAATGGGCTCTTAGCACATGTTAGCGAACTCTTTTACACACCCTGTTTGCATATTTGCACACCCAAGTCAATTTCTGCCTAATACACTATGCAGTACTGGTTCCACGCAGGAAAAAGAGGGTGGTCTGCCCTTACCAATAACAAAAAATTGACTGATATATTCATAATTTTCACATCCGGTCAACTTCCGGTAGGTTGAGATATTCAGTAGTAGACTTTATCCTCAATCTCTATTTGAAAAATGAAAATATTAGACCATGATTTAAATTAAATGTATCCAAAATCAGACAACACCAAAAGAAGATACATAGATGTACACAAACAATAAAGCTTTTAATATAATTAGCACTACAAACTAGTTTTATAAAGGGCTCAAGTCAGTTGAGCACCAGCGATAAACACCGAGTTTACCCCCTACCAGAATGTGGAGGTCTTTTATTTTATTGATCACTGATTGGTCAAATTATTTTGATGATGTCATGCAAAAGTTATGAATAGCCTAAATTGTGCTGAAAATATGTAAAAACTCCATTCAACAGCAACACTAACACTATGCAATTCTAAGAAGACTATCACTCCCTCTGAGGCTAGCCATCTAACTCATACAGCTATACAGGACATCACAATGTCATTATACTGAGTGCATTAGATTTCTATTATATGTCCCTAATCCACCAGAATCATCACCAACGAGCTCCAACTGTCCATTGTGTATGAAACAATTTTCTCTGGCTGATGGAATTGAGTTCCACAGTTTGTCTGGGACACATTAATAGTTCTGAGTTTATTTCCAAAAAAAAAATCACTTCCATCAGTGGACATAAAGTAGATTTAATTTTCTGCCTGAGACAAGAAATTGCAGAGAACTCTGCAGTTTTAATGAAGTCCTATGAAGACTTCGTTTCAAACTGTTCCTAAGTTGCTGTTAAGGTTTACAGGAATCTTGTAATCAATAGAAAATTGTATTTGTTATTTACGTTATTTAAGTTAACCCTTAACCCACTACATATATATAATGGACTGTTCTTTGTTTGAATTAAGACCATTCCATTTATGTGACAAAGGGGTGTTTTGGGGGAAATGACTGATCAGCAGCCAGACATTGTAAACCCTGATCAGCCTGCGAGTTATAGTCGTGCTTTAAGGGTTGACCGGCTTTGTGAACAGACTCTAGTTTGAGCCTTACCAGCGCCGGACTGGGCTTCCCCGGTGTGTCCGTGGTCCAGACACTTTCCTTGTACATGTATGTCGGATGGCGACATTAACTGGATGGTCCAGTGGTTACTGGATGGTCCAGTGGTTCAGTGTCTTATTCTCCAAACGTGTTGAAGAACCGTTACGGAATCTTTTCCAGAAAGAATAGTGTGATCCCGGATCCCTAGGCATTCGTCCTCTCTCTCTGGGGCAGCTCAATATAACAAAAAATAATGTGTTTGACAAGCCCTAAAGCAGCAATTCAATAAACAGACTCCAGAACCTATTTACAAACTCTCCTTTCTTAGAGTCAATTTTGTCTGTTCACCTCAGAGAATCACAAAGGACCAGTAGAATTGTATTTCAGTTTTGTCTGGGCACATATCCCACAATAAAATCACTTGGAGAAATGGACAAAGAAGTAGATTTAATTGATTCTGCCAGTAGACAAGAAATTACATAGATTAATCCACATTCCAGTCTAGGTTCCGTCACCATTGAGCTATCCGTTTTAAGTGAGCAGAGTATCTAACCGGAAATAAATACTGAAATCAATACATAGGCTGGCACTTCTAAGTGCAAGCCAAAAAGTTGGTTGAATTGAATGCTGATTTAGAACATTATACTTTTTTCCAGTTGTCATCTTCATCTCCATTAGTGTTTATTTTGCTCTTCACCATTTCTCATTCCAGCCCGATATGACCTACCATATAATCCCTAATAAACGCCCCTCCCCTTATAAACACCTCCCCCCCACCATTTTTTCAGATTTTTTTCTATGAAAAGTTAATCTGTTTCATTCACAATACCCAACACACAAAATCACTCGAAATCTTTAAAATCCGATGCATTAATTGATTGATTGACATTCGGACTATGGTTTTCTTGGTAAAGGAAATCATTAAAATAATAATGTCTGATTTAAAAGTTAAAGAGGCACTACCTATATCTACGCGATTTTTAATGTAAAATATTAAATACTCAATATTACTGCATTTATATGTATACAAAGCTATTTTATGAGTATTCTAAGAAGAAACATGGTTCATATTCCAGTTCTGTAAATTATTAATTATGATCAAAACAATATCTTGAATAAAATGCTGCCCAGCCGTTTATTCCTGCCGGAGAACTACTAGTTTTTACGATTTTCTCGGACATGCGCAATGCAATTACAAACTATTCGGCGCAGTTCCGATATCAAACGAATCGATCGGAACTATTCGCTTATCAGACGAGGTAGTTCCGATTGTAAACGAATAAGATCGGAAAATCTCCGCAATCGGCTTGTCTAAAACAATTACGAATACAATTTCAAAAATCCGATCTTTTCAGTCCTGTTTTTCCCCAGCAAAACGCATATTACATTGGTTGAAATTATTGCCATTTAACTTTTTCATAGTCCTCTTTATAATTAAGTAAAGTTTATATCAATTGGTGGGCAAAAAGATATAGGTAGAGCCTCTTTAAATTATCTGATTTAAAAGTTAAATTATGTATTTTTAGTCTCAGATAAACGCACCCCTTTTCAAAAATGTTATACCCCAGGGGGCGTTTATTAGGGATTATACAGTAGGTTGTTAAAGGATTGTACAGCACCATTCATTAATTAAGATCATTAATTTTATATAATTGAAAAAGCATCTTTACAAGGTTATTATACCCAAAAATGACATTCACACAAAAGTATGTCCTTCACCAATATAAAGAAAGCAAAAGTTTGCCAACCTGTAGATTTTGATAGCTAACTTTTGATGTGAACTAGTAATTTCTGTTAGTACCGTAATCGTATTTTCTCTCAAGTTCCAAAACATATTCTGAAGCCCAAATTACTTTAAAACACTGTCATCAATGTTAAAGGGACACTATCCGTAACTTTTAGCTTATAAAACACACAATAATTATGTTCGCAAACATTACACACTAAACATTATTGAATATTTACTAACTAAAAGCAAGATTGTTTAACGGAATTCAATCGCGGTACAAAAAAAAGTAAATCCGCTTTGTGCGTTTGAACTCGCAGCCCAAACTAAAATTACACTCGCCGTAATAATAGTGTGCGTGAGCGTAAAGTGGTCGACAACGCTCCCATCTGAGCTAAGCGGGCTATACATATGTCGCAATACATACTGTTGTCAAAACCTAATGCGCTAATGGCAGTCACGTGATCGCAGAAAAGGTAAATATTGTGGGTCCCACTTTATTTACATATAATAATTAAAACTCTTTTTTTTTTCAAACTCACGAATGTATTCCTACATACTTCTTAGGGTCTATCCTCATGTTTTCATGTATACATTTCACTGAATAAAAATCAGCCAGTTATTTCGTTATGCTCAATATCTGCTTACTTACGGACAGTGTCCCTTTAAGCATCAGAAGATCATAAAGTTCTGTTTTTCAGCCCCAACTTGATGACACTATCATGTTGTTCATCAATATTTAAAAGGAAAAAAGTATACATGTATATTAAAAGGCTTCCTGGGCTAAATGTCATTACCTTGGCATTTGTGAGCAGGGCGATGTTATCATTTATGAATATCATCAGATGGATATCCATCCACACAGCAGTTTATGGTGAATCTTGCTTCATGTTAATAGGTTTTTTTCTCATCACTGTACAATGTTCACATCAAGCGTAATTATTCGCTCAGCAGTTGTCTGGTCGCTCAGCAGTTTCCTGGTTGGAGATCCACAAACAAATGTATACTAAACATTATCCTTAGTAAGATATGGATATATAGATGCTCATGTATAACTTAACCCTTAACCTGCTACATATAAATATAATTGACTGTTCTTTCTTTGAATTAAGACCATTCCATTGATGTGACAAAGGGGTGTTTTTGGGAAATGACTGATCAGTGGACGGACATTGTAAACCCTGATCAGCCTGCGAGTTACTCGCAGCTAAACTGGGTTTACAAAGGACACAAAGGCTATTATAGTCGCGCTGTTAACCTCTGTAAAACTTACAAAGTAAAAAATTAATTTTATAATTACTAAAACTTGTATCACCTGGTAAAAGTAAACATTTGCTCAGCTTAACGGGTTAAAATCTTGGTGTTTAACCTCTGTTATACGTACAAAGTAAAACATAAATTTTCTAATTGATAAAACTTATATCACCTTTTTGTGAAAAGTAAACATTTGCTCAGCTAAAGATTATTGGAGAGATGTATTTGTTGTAGGGAATCGCTTGTAAACACATCATCATATATCCCCTAATAAGAGCCCCTCTCCCTGACAAATTAAAAAAAAAAAAAAAAAAAAAAAAAATCTTCAGAATTCAATACATTTCTTTTTATCATAAAAACCACCCCCTTAACCCATCAACCCTCCCCGACCAAAAAAAATATTAAATAGCAATTATTTTTTTTTTACACTTTATAAGAGCGACCCTTGCCATTTTGCAAAGTGCCTGGGTGCTACTATTAAGGGAAATATGGTATAGAGTAAAGATAGATGTACTTGGTTTTCTGTTATAGATTTCTGTTTGGATAATAATGCCTGCTGCTTCATCCATCATAATTTAATAACTAAAAACCAGAGAAATTCTGCTAAAACTCACTTCTGTCTTCAATTTTGTAAGCATCAAAAGTAATTATTTGCTCAGCGGTTTGTTGTGCAGGAAGATGTTATCTTGTCTGGCCTGTAGAGATGAACACTGATATGATTATGCAATTTCCTTGTGGGCTATTCACTAAATGCAATTTCTCAATGACATCTAAATTCCGTTGCAAAAAAAACCAGAGAAGCGTAAAGTCGTAAATTGTGACATTGTAAATTGTATGCAAGTTTGAAAGAGTAACAAAAAATTAATGGTGGATGAATTATAAAATGTTTTGCTTTAGATATTATGGGTTCAAGTAAAGATATCATTAGATATAAAATTGTATCAGTAAAAATGTGTATAAAAGGTTGTGCTTTATATCAGTCAGGAGTGGTAAGTAGTTATTTTTGTGCAGTCATTTTCCCCAAAACACCCCTTTGTCACATAAATGGAATGGCCTTAAGTCAAAGAAAGAACAGTCCATTATATATATGTAGCGGGTTAAGGGTTAAGCATTATCATACACAACACCCAAAAATCTAACTTGCTTATAACCAGTGCACTGTAGCTGTATACATCGGTTCAGTGACCTAAACAATTTTTTATTTCATTTCTATGGGTGAAAGATAGGGATTTTTCAGTGAAAGAATATTCATAATCGCTAAATATTAATAACTGACTCCAAACACAAAACTATCTAACTGTGATGTTGAGTCATGACGTCGTCAATAAAGTGTTGCTGACGTCAACCACTGACAACGGTCAGTAAAGCGAACAATTTCGGTTAAAATCATACATAAATTGATTTAATATGTAAGACATAGATTAGTTAATTAACTGCTGGGTTTGATTATAGGGAAATCCTTCACATGATGGTAGACGTGTTTCTTTCTCTCACTCACTCGCATACGCTTGTTAATGAAAAGAACCATCCATCTACCATCTTGTGAAGGATTTCCCTATAATCGATCCCAGCAGTTAAATAATCTCTACATATTTACCAGATACTTGTCATTCAGTACAGTGTCATTCGGTAATGAATAAATTCTATTTTTTGGGTATTAAAACGGTCTATCTCTGTCTCTCAGACCATTCGTAACTTCTCGATGAAACCCTGAAATCGTATGATCTAGTCTTGATCATCTTCGATGCTTGATTTTAAATGCAAACATCTGTTTGTCTTAAAAACAGCAAGAGTCGCAGATGATGATCCCGAAAAATGCGTGGAACTGATCGAAATCGAAAAGAGCCTTCTTCACAATCAGTCAACATGGATTGGAATGGAAGCAAACCACAATCGGAAGTCCTTAAATTAATTACAGGATAAATAATTAGCTTTAGTAAAAATAATATTTGCCTATAGGCCATAATAAATTAATTGCTAGTGTCTCGTCCCCGCCCGCCCCTGCTTTTTTTATGCCGCTCCCCGGTAATTTTTATTTCTCAAAAACATTTTTTTTGTAAAAAACAATAAAAAAAAAAAAAAAAAAAAAATAATAATAAAAAATATTGCTGAAAGTATGAAACACTATTACAAATGTGTTTTCAATCTTGGAAGTACTCAGTAGTATGTTTTACTATTTTTGTCTTGTGCCTAGGCCCTTTTCCATTTGTTGTATAAAATAAAAAATAAAATTTCACCCTCCACCCCTATTTTGAAATAAATTTGGATGAGAAACTAGCAATTAATTTATTATGGCCATATCGACAAAAAATGTATAAAGTATGTTTGCTGCAATGACATAAAATGATTTGTTTTTATTTTGTATGAAATGTTAAGTATCGAAATGAGAAAATAATGTTGTGGACGTAAATTGGTGGGGGCTATACTGTTTTGGCCTTGTCTGTTCGTTCGTTCGTTTGTCTGTCCGTCGTTTTTGCTCATATTCTCAAAATACTTCCACAAATTGCTTTCATATTTTATTTGTTGATCACTAAGGTTGTACAAAAGCATTCCATCCTATTTCTGATCATCTTGGACTACAAAGTCAAGGTCACACACTTGGAAGTTTTGCATTCAGCGGGGACATTAGTCGGACATCCGACATATCGTCGGACATCCGACATATCTAGTTAGAGAATGTGTTTCCTTAGAGAACAGTATTTGAAGTCAGCATAATATTGCATCTATCCCATAATGGTCTCTATACAGCAGTGTTATTGATTGATCACCTCACTGTATGCTAATATCAGCCCCGATTAGTTGTGTGTTCTATATAGTTGTAACATTCTGACGCCTCGGGGACAGAATTGTATCTTCTGCTTAAACATTATACTGTCCTTAATCGTGCATAAACTATAATTTCCCTCTGAAATGCATGGTCACAGTTGCAAGTGGTTGAGGTACAGGGTGTGACATAAGTAGTTTTGTTTGCAATTGTCAACCAGAATAACTTTTTTCTAGTTATTTATAATATTTTTGAATGATGAAATCATGAAACAAAAGGAAATATTTTAAAGGACCATAATGCATTCATCAAAATACTCCAAATAGAATTTTGTTTTAACAACCAATCGCCGATTACATGATGTTATTTAGGGTTGCCTCCGGGCTGGCAGAGATTGATTGATAGAATTGTCTAGAAAACCTTGAAACTTCAAAGAATAAAAGCATTTAACTGATTTATATAATTATATTAGCCTTATTTGTATTGGATATATTGCACATTATTTTATGATATTAAACAGGGCTTTTACCAGGTATTTTGGGAAAAGGGACCCTTGTAAATTTGGGAAATTTCTATCTTAAAAACGACCAAATTGGGAATTTTTTCATCGATAAAATGGCCAATTGAGAATTCTTTACGTCAACATTTTAAGTTAGGGCGAGGTAAAAGACTAAAAGGTATTATTAGGAACACTATTACATCAATAACATACCACTGATATTGATTAGTATGTAACATAAGGGATGTATCAGTACAACATACATGTAAAAAAAAAGATTTTTTTTTGAGATTGGGATTTTTTTTCTTGAATAATTGGGAAAAAATACACTATTTTGCCTTGGAAATGGGTCCGTTTTTCGTCCCCGTGGGACACCTAGAAAAAAAACTGTTTTTAAATCACATAAGTAATATGGGGCACAATGTGATCAATTCTGCTTGTGTGGTTGTGTGTGTGTAGTTCTAAGGTTTATATTCCCTTCGCTTTTAATCAGTAGAACATCCTAAAGGTATAGGCACAATTATAAGAGTCTGGACTGCATTTACTTTTCTGCCTTTGATTTTCAACCTTAAATACCTCCGTTTAAATTAAGTACTTTTCACAAAGGGTTGTTTTGGGGAAAATGACTGATCAGCAGCTGGACATTGTAAACACTGCGAGTTACTCGCAGGCTGATCTGGGTTTACAGTGGACGCACAGGCTATTATAGTCTTGGTTAGCGGGTTAATGGTTAAAGTCACAAGCCTGCTATCACCTTGCCTGGATAGTAAAGATGCTGTATCTAAATGTTCTCGACTCTCACTGGGAGCTCGAATCGTCAAGTGAGAAAGTGTTGATTCTTACGGATGGCGGGAGGTTACAATAATACAGTATACTGGTTTTACTCAAAAAAAATGTGGTGTCTGCCTCTACCACAAAAGGAATCAACTGTCATATATTGCCTGTCTTGTGCTAAAAACATCGTAAATTCATCTTAAATCATTCATACCTATGGGCAATATATTATTTGAAGGAGAAGAAGCTATATTTGAATAAAAAAAAAGTGTTACGTTTTTAAAGACATCTACAGTATCTATTTAGGAGTTGTGTGATTGAGGAATTTTATATTACTCTAAATATTTAATTAGCCTAAATGCAATTCCAGATAAACCTATCAGTGTTTACCCTAATTGTTTTACTGAAGAAACTGAGCCAATACCATTCAGAAAGGCAATATTTAAGGCAATTATTTCAACATTTCATTGGTACAAAATTAGCTGAAATTAGGTTAAGATGGCAGAACATGCGGATAACCTTGAAAACAATACTTCATGAAGCTTTGGCTTGAGCTAAAAACAAAGATAAAATTTAAGATAAAGGATAATGCTTAAAGATTAAGCTTGAGGCAGTAAATCCAGATGCAGATAACGTTGAAAATAACTTCCTGTATTTGACACACAAGAAAGGGAGCATACAACTTTACGATTTCAGTCACGTAATTGAACGGAAAAATAATGAAATTGTCAATAGCAAACTTCTCTGTTTCCTCACATTTCCATAGATGTCAATCTGCCATACGACTATGGAATGATTCCGGCAACTCTATGGAATGCTATCACAAATATGATACCGTAGAGAATACGCTATCTCAGGCGTAGATTCTAGGGGTGGCGACCTTAATTGTGTTTAGCCTTAAAGTAGCTATTATATATTAGGACCCGCCAACAACAGCCAAATTTTACAACATGTACACCGTTTCTTAGCCTACTGATGACGAGGTATATATATTATATAACTTACATATTATGGACACAATGTAAGCAGCTTTAACCAGCCAGGCCAAACCCCTAATTTAAAGAGCTAACAACTCATAATTCATTTTACCCATATTCATTCTCAGGTATTTTAAGTACCTGTGAATAAATCTATACTTTTAACCGGCAATACATCATTTTATGACCTGAACACCTGGATAGAGTTTTGGATAAACAGTTTTGTAGCTTAATTTTGCCGTTATTTGGTGGGTTATTTTTAGCTCTACTGATCAGAGATCAGCAGAGCTTATGCCGTGGTGCGGCGTCCGTCTGTCTGTCCGTAAACTTTTATTTGTAGCGACTACTCCTCTGAAACTACTGAATGGATTTTCATGAAACTTTACAGAAATGTTGCCCATGAAGTCTAGTTGATCCTAGCAAAAATTCATGTAGATGTGAAATCCAAGATGGCCGCCAAATCTAAAAATAGGTTTTTAAAAAACAAGTTTGTAGCGACTACTTCTTGAAAACTCTAAGGGATATTGCTATGGGAGTTTTTCTAAAATGATCAGCATGACATGATGTTGGTCCTTGTCGAAAATCGTTTTGATTCGACGTTAAACATGGCTGCCAGCGGCCATCTTTGTTTACATAGAGTTATATAATGAAAACTTGTAGCGACTACTCCTCTGAAACTACTTGACGGATTTTCATGAAACTTCACAGGAATGTTGCTCTTGATGTCTAATTGATCAATCAAAATTTCAGGTCGGCCGGAAATTCAAGATGGCCGCCACAGCTAAAAATAGATTTTTAAAAAATAAATTTGTAGCGACTACTTCTTGAAAACTATAAGAGATATTGATATGGGACTTTTTCTAAAATGATCAGGATGACATGATGTTGGTCCTTGTCGAAAATCGTTTTGATTCGACGTTAAACATGGCTGCCAGCGGCCATCTTTGTTTACATAGTTATTTAATGAAAACTTGTAGCGACTACTCCTCTGAAACTACTTGACGGATTTTCATGAAACTTCACAGGAATGTTGCTCTTGATGTCTAATTGATCCTAGCAAAATTTCAGGTCGGCCGGAAATTCAAGATGGCCGCCACGGCTAAAAATAGATTTTTAAAAAATAAGTTTGTAGCGACTACTTCTTGAAAACTATAAGAGATATTGATATGGGACTTTTTCTAAAATGATCAGCATGACATGATGGTTATCCGAGTTGAACATTATTTTGATTCGACGTTAAACATGGCTGCCAGTGGCCATCTTTGTTTACATAGAGTTATATATTGAAAACTTGTAGCGACTACTCGTCTGAAACTACTTGACGGATTTTCATGAAACTTCACAGGAATGTTGCTCTTGATGTCTAATTGATCCTAGCAAAATTTCAGATCGGCCAGAAATTCAAGATGGCCGCCACAGTTAAAAATAGATTTAAAAAAAATAAGTTTGTAGCGACTACTTCTTGAAAACTATAAGTGATATTGATATGGGACTTTTTCTAAAATTATCAGCATGACATGATGGTTATCCGAGTCGAACATTATTTTGATTCAATGTTGAACATGGCTGTCAGCGGCCATCTTTGTTTACATAGAGTTATATAATGAAAACTTGTAGCGACTACTCCTCTGAAACTACTTGACGGATTTTCATGAAACTTCACAGGAATGTTGCTCTTGATGTCTAATTGATCCTAGCAAAATTTCAGGTCGGCCGGAAATTCAAGATGGCCGCCACTGCTAAAAATAGATTTTCAAAAAACAAGTTTGTAGCGACTTCTTCCTGAAAACAAAATCAATCAGTAGAGCTTCAAGGTCATTGACCTCTTGTTAAAAAATAAGTTTGTAGCGACTACTTCTTGAAAATTATAAGTGATATTGATATGGGACTTTTTCTAAAATGATCAGCATGACATGATGTTGATCCTTGTGGAAAATTATTTTGATTTGACGTTAAACATGGCTGCCAGTGGCCATCTTTGGTTACATAGAGTTATATGGTAAAAACTTGTAGCGACTACTCCTCTGAAACTACTTGACGGATGTTCATGAAACTTCACAGGAATGTTGCTCTTGATGTCTAGTTGATCCTAGCATAATTTCAGGTCGCCCGGAAATTCAAGATGGCCGCCACAGCTAAAAATAGATTTAAAATAAATAAGTTTGTAGCGACTACTTCTTCAAAACTATAAGAGATATTGATATGGGACTTTTTCTAAAATGATCAGTATGACATGATGTTGGTCTTTATCGAAAATCGTTTTGATTTGACGTTAAACATGGCTACCAGCGGCCATCTTTGTTTACATAGAGTTATATAATGAAAACTTGTAGCGACTACTCCTCTGAAACAACTTGACGGATTTTCATGAAACTTCACAGGAATGTTGCTCTTAATGTCTAATTGATCCTAGCAAAATTTCAGGTCGGCCGGAAATTCAAGATGGCCGCCACGGTTAAAAATAGATTTTCAAAAAACAAGTCTGTAGCGACTACTTCCTGAAATCAAAATCAATCAGTAGAGCTTCAAGGTCATTGACCTCTTGTTTAAAAATGGGTTCAAAACATTTTTTTTTTTTAAATTTATTTTTAAAGCCGCAGTATGTTTATTTTCAGTATTAATTTAGGTGATGCAGACTATGTGACAAATATAAGTGTATAATTTGCATTAAGATCACCTGATGTTACCCAGGTGTTAATTTAATTGAAACAACTAAGTTAAAAATACCCTTCGGTAAAAAGCTATGGAAACTTTTTTAACTAAACAATGCCTGTGCTGTAAATAACCATTGGGCCAGCTTAGGGCATAGCAGATACGGCATAAAAATACATCCGTTCACACTATTTATTTGCTCCCCGCCCCCTCCCGGAAATCCTGGATCTGGCACTGTTTATTGACTATTAATATCATTGTATTAAATTGTTATTAGTCTGTGGCTTTTGACAAGCACTTGTCATAATTGTTATGTAGGGTGCTTACTGGGTAACTGATAATGTCACACTTGTATTCCACTTGTTGTAGTTTCATCAACAGATTCAATCAATTATGCCCAGGGCAAAGCTAATGCTGTAGAATTCAAGACCTCCAAGAATGTTTTGTTATGGGGTTTGTCTTAAAATTATAGTCTTCAGAGAACAATTTGTCATAAAGAGAAAGGAAGATTTTTTTTTTGATTTTTTTCAGTTTATTAAAGTGACAAGCGGTGATGTGGATTTCATTTTATGATCAATAATTTGCATTTTGGTCCTAGAAAATTGTGTGTTTTTGTGTCGTTTGTTGTATAAATTGATGAAATAAGGAAGAATCTCCCTTGATTCTCTACACTTTAACATGGCAAACATGTCACTTACTTTGCTAGAAGTCGTACATACAATTAAAGTAACCATTTGCTTAGATTACAAAACAGGATTGGTACTTCTTAAAATCCTTTATGATTTATTCAACAAAAACCTGCAGAGTTGTCGAGTGTCCCTGATAAGGTATTTTTAGTATAAATATGATGATAAAACTCGACCTAACATGAGACCCGAACTTGATGCACTTAATGCATGTTTGATTTGAAATTGGTGCAATTTTTTTTTTTATTTTTTTATATTTTGATAGAAAACCTTAACCCTTAACCTTAGCACGACTATAATAGCCTTTGCATTCATTGTAAACACAGATCAGCCTGCAAGTCCGGCTGCTGATCAGTCATTTTCCCCAAAACACTCCCTTTGTCACATAAATGGAATGGTCTTAATTCAAAGAAAGAACAGTCTATTATATATATGTAGCGGGTTAAGGGTTAATTGTTGTGAAGTTGTTCATAGTTCACATGTTAGCCTTATAGTTGCATGTAGTTGTCAAGGTTGTAGCGACCTCGGTACCTCAATGAATAAGACCTTGACTTTAGAGCTACTGACCACTACCCCTCGTGGGTTTGCTCCTCGTGAGGCCTGACTGATGGGAAGCTTCATCCTTCATCTCATCCCCCTCTGAGGTTGCTGTCCTAATACAACCTAATGAGATATGTTAACGGGATGTAAAACTCCATTTCATTTCATATTTAGGGAAAGGACTATTGTAGAGTCTTAAATTAGTTTTGATAGTTCACTCTCTAATACCTTCCAGCTATACATTAAGGCAGCTATAATAACATAGCTAGTGAGAGTGGGTGTTCAATATCTGATGTGACATGTTCTGTAATAGCTTCAGTGAAGCTTGATACAAATAGATTGGTTCAGTAAATGTAGGGTTTCAACTCCTCCTTGGGATTATTCAATTAAGATTCTCTGATGATTATAAATGTCCTTACTGGCATATGGTAAATGAGGTTCCACTGGAGACAGCTATATAGTGTACTAGATTTTATTTTTCTCTTATACCTATACTGCATCCTCACTTGACAATATATGTTTTATGGTGCACAAACACATGAAAGGTTATATGGCGCCAAACAGGAATGAACATGCCAGGCTTATCCTCCATGTACATCAAGATAAAATATGGAGGATGGGCCCTTGAAACTTCTTACCTGCAGAACTGCAGAGTTGCTGCAAATTCTATAGTACACACTCCATTTCCGATGGAGCCAGGTTTCCACGTTTGCATACATGGTGTCATGATGAAGACCTTGAATGAATGAATAAATGGTGTTTTACGGCACGTCAACACATAAATAGGTCATAGTGCGCTCAAAAACATGAAGAAATGAAGTTATAATTAAAAAATAATGTAAACGTATAAAGGTAAAACTATCTACAAATAAGGGATCACTGTAGGGATCCGTACACCGGATCTTGGTCAAGACCCCGTTCACTAGTACGGAGTTTTGGTCAGCCATGTTGTAGAAAACGTGCGGATAACAACAGCAAAGGTAGGTTAACCACGTTTTTCTCAGGACTATTTTTGTTCATTTATATGAATAATCAGTATTGCTATATGTTGCGGAAACATTTCCCCGTTCAAATATTACCGTACATTGTTGACATATTACTTTAAATGCTACAATTCGGATCAAAGAAAAACAATTGCCGGTGCTGAAATTCGCCCAAAGTACACTTCAGCAATAAATATCTCATTAATTTTAAAGTTATTCAAAATTTTGAATTGGCAGATTTATTTGTTTTTCCAATATACGTTCTTGTTCAAAATTTCAGCATCATTCATCCGAAATTGGCCAAGATATGAATCGTAACAAAACATGCCCAGCGTAACTAATTCATATAAAAAGATGCTGATTTGTGTACGGAGTCTTGTCCATGTACTGTACGGGGTTTTGCAATGCAAATATTGTTTTTGCTGCTCTGCACTGATGTTATTTACTTATATTTGTAGTAATTCGTAGACATTATTTAGGTCCTATATGTCTTATGCCATTTTTATTGTTAAGACGAAAAAAATGCAGACAACTAAAACTTAAAAGCGGTAATTCTTGAGAAAGACTCCGTACTTATTCCAAATAACTACATGTACTACAAACTAAGTCCAGACGTATATTATTGTCTGTTAGAATTGATACAGTTGTCCAATTTTATCGCATTGTGACCACAGTTAACGTCATATATTTTTTTTGTCATTTACAACACCATTAGTATTATATATAATGTTGATGTGTTGTGTTGTATTATATAGTGGAATGTAACCGCTATGATTGGGTGTAGTTTATAATAATGGCAGCCTCCTTAGTTAGTTTGTCGCATTGTAAATAAATGAACTTCATGTGTAGAACCCCATATGTAGAACCCGATGTGTAGAATTTGGTATGCACAATATGATATGATATTTTACCACCCCTCACCTACTAATGATGTTGGAACATTGCATAAACATTTTTATTTTCTTTCATTTTTCTTTCGAAGAATTATGTCTCAATTTCTTTCTAAGAAAGGACACTGAACCCTGTCACAAAAAAACTTAGATAGATGCTTCCATTGGATCGACCTTTCCAAAACGTATTTAAAAGAGTGAATTTCAATATTTTTTATGACCTACGAACAGGCAGGCAGACGAATGGTTGTCAAAGTATTAGTGTACGTCCCACAGGCGTTAAAAATCCTTACCGTATTTTTTCAAACAGTTTGCCCGTCAGGCTAAAATTAATTCTATGCCCCATATTGACATCTTAACTATGTCAAACTTTCCTAAGCATGTTAATAGGAAATGTAAAGTTGGTTCTTAAACTACATTGACAACACATGATATAGATAACGGCATGGGTTAATATTAATTATCTATATAGCTCGCATGATTATATCTGTTCAAGGAAATCTACGTTGATTCAGTTCTAATGACACTACATTGACTGTTTACAAACATTCAATGAATGTTTTATGTATTACATGTAATGCAAGTACCATTAAAACCATAGTTTCATACAATATATTTAAAGCAAAACTCCGTACAATAAAAAGAGAATATTTGCAGCACTCCGTACACAAGTGCCCAAAACCCCGTACACAAACATTAATTTTGTTTCGATTCATATCTCGGTCAATTTCCGATGAATGAAGTTGAACATTTGAACATGCACGTATATTGGAAAAACAAATAAATCTGCCAATTCAAAATTTTCATTAACTTGAAAAGTAATGAGATATTTATTGCTGAAGGGGACTTTGGGCGAATTTCAGCCCCGGCAATTGTTTTTCTTTGATCCGAATTGTAGCATTTAAAGTAATATGTCAGCAATATACGGTAATATTTGAACGGGGAAATGTTTCCGCACCATATAGCAATACTGATTATTCATATAAAATGAACAAAAATAGTAGAAAAACGTGGTTAACCCATTTCATTCTAGAACCTAAGTTGATAAAAGGTCCTGTATATCTGAACATTTTCACGCGTTTTGCTGCAGCAGCAGATTACATTTTAGTGATGTTGGAAAAATATTGATTACATGGTCATTTTTATAAATCACATAACAAAACTATATATCATTTTGTAGGTATTGAAATTCCTGACACAATGGTATAAGTTAACATGCAATATTCATGCAAAAACTCATGCAATTAAAAAAAAACCATAGGTAAACATGCGAAATGGGTCATGAAAATATGTCCTACCTCACTTTCAGTTGAAAATTTCTGTATGATATATCGACATTTGCTCTGGTAACCCAGGGAGTAGATTGTAGGCAATTTCAAGCCCTTGCTAGGAGTGTAATCAGCTTTAAATTCCATTGAATACTTCAAAAGTAATTATTTTTTTTATGAACTTGGTCACATGATATTTTTTTCCATTTCAGAACTGGTTTCGGAGACAGATTTACCCCAATGTTCATTGAAGCAAATAAGTTGATTCTCATTCAAATAAATAACTCAAAATTGTAACCAAGAGTTGCTGTTGTCTTATTTACACCATAATAAAGTTTATTTATATTCATTTACACAGTTTTAAAGTTATATTTTGTATGTTTGTATGTACCGCCAAATTAGGTTGAATCGGTCACGGGGCATTATCGAGTTGAAGGCGGTCTGTAAAAGACGCTTCTTCACCCGCCAGTAGTCATTTCTGCTGGGCAATCTCATGATCCCCATTAGAAAACATAAGCCAAGGAATGCCTTCAAGCAGGGAACATCAACAGGGGACCACTCTGTTTCGAACGGGGGTGGGGGATTTTTCGTCTTTTCCTGGGTGGCATATCGGTTGGTTTCAGTAACCAAATAATCCCATAGGTCATCACCCCAGATCAAACCAAAATAATCACGGGGAAAAGCTTCCTCTGGGTGCTGAACTGTTGCACCCCCCTCACCTGTATACGGCCGTGTCTGGCGACGTTGAAAGTCATCCCGAACCCATCCACCTTGGAAACCTTCGAATTCCGAGATATCCGAATCATCAGAGTCCCAATCATCATCGAAAAATCCCTGATAGTCGGGGAAATTCAAACTGATTCCTTTGTTGTTGACGATCTCCGATGTTTTCCTCGACTGGATCGTCACTTTCTACGTCGAAATCATTCAAATCTGACAAATTCCCCACATCTATATCGCTCCCGTCGCTTAGTGCTTCTAGGGCCTCCGCCATTTTGTTCAAATCAAAAAGAAATCTTCGAAAAAACGATCAAAAACTACTTTTTTTCAAGACTTTTTCAATTTTAAAAGATGCGGAAATGACTCGCAAATAATGCGCATGCGCTAGTAAAGTTTCACTTCCGTGCACAGAAAGTAATGACGTTTCATACACGTTTCTATGGGAGACGGGTTTTCAACAGAAAATTATACCGATAGATCGGTGTCCCGAATAGAAAGGGTAGTTACTGATGGATCGGTGTCCCGAATGAAATGGGTTAACCTACCTTTGCTGTTGTTATCCGTACGTTTTCTACAACATAGCTGACCAAAACTCCGTACTAGTGAACGGGGTCTTGGCCAAGATCCGGTGTACGGAT
>JAWPHD010014893.1:0-2500 GCA_037043455.1 Cyrtodaria siliqua
GGTGTGAAGATTTGTGTTTTAGAGTTATGGAGATTATTATTATTAGTGGTGTGTTTTGAGTAGAGGTGTGTTGGTGAGGGGGGATGTAGATATAATAGTGGTGAGAATGGTTGTAGAGGGGAAAGTATGTGGTTGGGTTGTTTTTTTTTTTTATTGGAGGTGGGTAGTGTGGGGTATGGTGTATGTGTGGGTGAGGGTAGTGGGAGTTGAGTATGAGGGTGGGGGTTGTTGAGTATGTTATTGATGGGTGGTGTGTTTGGGAGTGAGTTGGAGTGAATATGGGGTATATGATGGGGTTTGGATAATAGGGGGTTGGGGGGGGGAGGTTTGGGGTGGTGGTGGTATTTATGGTTTGGTTTTTTTGGGATTGAGGGGGTTTGTGGGGGGTTTAGGGGGGGGGGTTGGGGGTTTGTTGTGGGGTGATTGTTGTTGGGTTATGTTGTATGGGGGGTTTTGAGGGTTGGAGAGTGATAGTTATTTTATGGTATTTGGGTAAAGTGGTGTTTGGTTGGGGGGGGGTTAGGATGTGATAGATTTTTGGGTGTGTTTATGAGGGATTTAAGGTGGGGGGTTGTTGTTAGTAAGTTTAGGAGAAGGTAGGAAGGGGGTAGGGGGTATGTGATTTGGTGTTAGTGGGGGTAGAGGGGTTGTGGTGGGGGTGAATGTTAAGTTATTGTTTATGGAAGGATTGTGATTGGTAGATGTGTTTATAGTGAAATTTGGAGTATGTTGGAAAGGAGTTGATAGGAGGGTGATGTATATGTGGTTGTAGATGGATGGGGTTGGAGGGGGGAGTGGGGGGAGATTGAAGGGATGGTTATTAAGATGTGTGTGGTTGAATAATGTTGGATGTGAGGTAGGTAAGAATTAGTTGATGTTGGGGTTTTTGTGTGTTGGGGGGGGGAGGGTTTTAGTAGGGAGGGGGGAATATTGTTTATATAGGGTAGGGAGGAGGATAGGGGGGTTATATTGAGTTGGTTATGTATGGGGGGGGGAGGAAAGGATTGGGGTGGGGGATTTGATGGATAGGTTTGTATATAGATAGTGAGGTTGAGGGTGGGTATTTGGGGATAGATTGTTTTTTTTAAATGTGTGGAGAATGTGGAATATATAAAGAGGTGGGTTGGGTTGTTTGTTAGGGGGTTTTTTTGTGGGGGGGGGGTTGGAGGGTTTAGAGTGGGTTAGATTGGGTTTGGTTTGTTGTTTAAATGGTGGGTTTGGTTAAGTGTATGTTGTGTTAGGAGTGTGTGAGATGGTGTTTGGTTGTGTTTTTAGGGGGGATATGTATGGTTTAAGTGTGATGATGATTGTTTTGAGTGTTGGGAGTGTTTTATAGTTGGTTGGGTTTTTTTAATGAGATATTGTTAAGAGTAGGGGGGTTGGAGTGTGAATGTTATGATGGTATGTTGGATGGAGGGATTTGTTTGGGGGGGGTTTTGTATGATTTTGGAGGAGTTAGAGGTAAGGGTTATGTATAGAGGTAGGTGTTGGGTATGTGGGGATTGGGTAGGGATTGATTGTGTTTAAGTAGATTTAATGGAGGGGTTTTGGATGTGGGTGTTGATAGGAGGTTGGTGGTGTTTGAGGAAAGGTGTGTGGGGTTTTGGTAAAGGAGGGTTGGTTGAATGATAGTGTATTGGTATGGAGGGATATTGTTGTGTTGTGGTTGAGTTTGTGATGTGTATTGGATTACAGTGATGTTAAAGGGTGGGTTTGGTGTTTATGGTTGTGTTATACTAGTTAAGGACTTCGTGTTTGAGTAGAGTCTGTGATATCATTGCCATCGGGATTGTTCAGGGTATTGTTAATGTTTCGTGGGGTTAATGTGGTTTAAGCGAGGATTGCATTACTAGTGTACTGAAGTTGTTGATTTGGTGTAGGTTGGGGGTATGGTTCGTGTTTTAAGGTAGTGTGGTAGTGGAGGGTGGTGATTAGAGAATTGGTTTTAGCTTAGTATTATGTGTTACTGTGTACATTATATGATAGTATTTAAGGTGTTGGTTTAGATTATGGTGTAGGTGTTGAGAGTGTTTGGCTATTTATTGAGGGTTGATCAGTAATAATGTTAGGGGTTAATTTTCGGGTTTGGAAATGTGGGTGGGGTTTAGTTTGAAGGTTTTTTCTTTAATATTTGTATATAGATTATAGATAATTCTTGCATGCTATGGAGATCTGATAGTAGAGTGCTGTTAGAGTTTTTTCGGGTATTAGGTGGTGAGATTTGTTGATTGAAACATCTAGAAACATTATGCTCCAAACAATTAAGAAGTTGTATAACAAGAATAAGATTATCCGCTCATTGTTGAAGAATAGAAACAGGGAGATACTCAAGAGGTAGAACAGAGAGAAACGAAAGAGTGTGCGAAATTTGCAACACTAACGCAATTGAAGACGAGTACCATTTTATTTTGATCTGTACTACTTACTCTAACATTAGAAACAAATATATTCCTAAATATTACACAACTAGACCAAGCATGTTTAAATTTGTAGAATTGTT
>JAWPHD010014893.1:5000-58453 GCA_037043455.1 Cyrtodaria siliqua
CATTTGCTTTTTACGAGTATTCTCCCAGGCAACTTACTTTTACATGTAAATATTCCCATGTTGTTTTACATTTTTATTTGAATGACTGCGTTTTGTTAGAGTAATTCCGATTAATCGATTTGATCGATCATCGATCAGTTAAGCCTTTAGTTTGATTAATCGATTATATTTTTTCATAATCGATCTTACTCGGTTGTTGAAAAACGTTGGAACACATTGTTTCATTCTCTTTTACTAACATGCTACAATTTTGCTACAAGTGACAGTAATCACTTATGATATCTCTAGTGGGTATCAAAACTTAAACTTTAAATAAATGCTGGCCAGTTTCATTCAGCTGCTGTATTACCAGAACATACTGGACATGTGTTTCTTTTCTTTACTATAGTCTGAAAAAGGATTACACCTGCGTCATATTTAGCAGCCATGTTTAATCGACTAATGATCGATCATCGGTTTGTTAAATATTTTGATGATCGATCATTTATTTTCAGCCGATTCCCAACACTAATTTGTGTTAATGCTACACTTGCTGTCTCTAAAAGGAAATTAATAAATTGCCAGTCTTGAAAAACAGCACATACATTTATTTCATCGTAAATTAATGATTACAAATTTACAGTTTATGCTTATCTGCAACATTAGAGTTAGATTAAGAGCGCCTATCAATGCACAGGAAGAATAACACAGACCGTCACACAAAAAGGAGATTTAAAGATCTAGAAAATAAAGAAATTGAAGTTCGTTTATTATTACCATACCATAACGAAAGTATACTTTAGTGTCGGACATGGGGGATAGTTTATCTGAGATATTTTTTACATCGATTTTAATTATATTTTATATCAGTTTCTAGTAAGTTTGTTCCTCAAAGTGAGATGACATACTTTAAGCACACTGTGTCTATTTTTTGCTAATACAAAAGGTTACTGGTAGATTCTTCGACGCGTTATCCTGTTGATAACCAAAGGATACTCAATGATGTCTGTTTTCATTGACGAATATAAACTACTATGACATGGCACTTAAATTGGGTTTTATAGTCGCATCATTTGGCGACGACTTTCCAGATATCATTCCATTGGTGGAGCAAGGTCCCAGATGCCTCTCCGGGCAATTTTCGTGCACGGGCAAGCACCCGGGTAGAACCACCGAAGTTCCGCATGCCAGCTGGATAGCTTCTTTATATACAGATTCCTTGTCCCATGAGGGCTCGAACCCACAGAGGTCAGGGGCAATTGATTTCAAGCCAGAGACTCGGTCACGAACACCCACACGTAATGATCAATACTTTTAAATATTCATTGCTGATTACAGATCCCAGAAGATGGATCTGTTATACGTGCTGGTGATATTGGCCGTCGTCGCCTGCTTCGTGTTGATGTTTCTTAGGTCCGACTGCGATTTAACTCTGAAGTGGAATATATACTTCGGAAATAAACCAGGTATGACACTGACGTATTTCCGGTTCCAAATAGACTCATTTTCATTTAAACAAATAGACTCCCGATTCTAAATATAAATATTTTAAATATAAATGTGTTTGATGTCAAATAGCTCAACATTAGAAATAATATATAAAGTAAAACAGTATTATTAAAGTAGTACTAGATCTACGTACGAGAGTTCAACATTCGGAAGTTTTAACACCGTAGAACTCTTCTTTTTTTTTCATCCGATTTTAAATATCTTTGAATTTACATAATTCAAACAAGTAAAGAACATATTTTATAAATCTGTATTAAAGGTTATGACAATGTTTTCTTTTTTGACGCACTTTAGAATAATTCACCTGACCCGACTGTATACATTATCTGCATTTATCTGAACACCATAACACCCTTCAACAACACTTTAACGCAGTAGATCGAGCCGATATGTGAATACCATAACACACTTCATCAACACTTAGACCGAGCCGATATGTGAATACCATAACACCTTTCAACAACCCTTAGACTGAGCCGATATGTGAATACCATAACACCCTTCAACAACACTTTAACGCAGTAGACCGAGCCGATTTGTGAATACCATAACACCCTTCAACAACACTTTAACGCAGTATCTTAACACCATAACACCATTTAACAACGCTTTAACGCAGTAGATCGTGCCGATATAGGGAATACCATAACACCCTTCAACAACACATTAACGCAGTAGATCGAGCCGATATCTGAATACCATGACATCCGTCAACAACACTTTACTCAGTAGATCGAGCCGATATGTGAATACTATAACACCCTTCAACAACACTTTAACGCAGTAGATCGAGCCGATATGTGAATACCATAACACCATTCAACATCATCAAACCTAACGCAGTAGACCGAGCCGATATGTGAATACTATAACACCCTTCAACAACACTTTAAAGCAGTAGACCGATCCGATATGGGAAAACAATAACACCCTTCAACAACACTTTAACGCAGTAGATCAAATTTCAGAAAGTCTCGCTGGTAAGGTGGTATGGATAACCGGCTGCTCCAGTGGTATTGGCGAGGCATTGGCCTACAGACTGGCGGATGCGGGATGTCGTCTGGTTCTGTCTGCCAGAAGAGAAGAACTACTGAATGGTGTCCGACAAAATTGTATTGGTAAATTGCTTCAGTACATGTTTTACAAACAAAATAAATATGAATTGCCAACTTAGAAATACGTTTTATGAAAGCAGTGAAGATGTGTTCAAATGATTAACTAATACCTACCATTTAACCGACTTATACTGCATGCATTAAATCTTAAAGACATATTTCTAGCGCAATTTTGTGTGTGTTGGGAGGGTGGAGGGGCTGAGTGGAGGGAGCGTTTGGGGTTCGGGGCGGGTGTGTGTGTGTGGGTGGGGGGGGGGGGGGGGGGGGGAGAGATAATTTGTACATGTAACTCACTGTTAGGCATGAACAAATCAACTTTGTGTCGCGGGTGCTTGGTGGTAGGTGGAGGTGCGAGTGGAATTTGAATAGGTCGTGTGACAACGCAGTATGCCATATTGCTGCAGTATGCCATTTATATGGTTCATTGCAACAACTATGGCATACTGCGTAGTAATGACTGCTTCAGAACTACATATAATGTCTTAAGACGGCTTAGTGCATGCAGCAGTTCCTTTATACCTACAGAGCTCTCGTATATTACATGTAGCATCAGCTTATGATCCTCTACCAAGTTTGTTCAAATGGTGACCCTGGACCCTGGGGTCACCCGCCACGGATGTCACAGTTTTACAGACTTATATAGGAAACAACGTAAAAAATCGTCTTCTCTGAAACTACAAGAGCCAGAGGTTTAATAGTTTGCATTTACTATAAGCTTATGATCCTCTACCAAGTTTGTTCAAATGGTGACCCTTGGGTCATATTTGGTCCCTCCCCGGGGGTCACATGTTTTACAAAGGATTTTATAGGGAAATACTTAAAACATCTTCTGCTCTGAAACTACAAGAGCGAGATGTTTAATATTTTGCATTTACTATAAGCTTATAGTCCTCTACCAAGCATGTTCAAATGGTGACCCTGTGACCACATAAGGCTCCACCCCGGTGATTACATGTTTTACATAAACTTATATAGGGGAAACCCTAAAAATCGTCTTCTTTGAAACTACAAGAGCCAGAGGTTTAATATTTTGCATTTACTATAAGCTTATGGTCCTCTACCAAGTTTGTTCAAATGGTGACCCTTGGGTCATATTTGGTCCCTCCCCGGGGGTCACATGTTTTACAAAGGATTTTATAGGGAAATACTTAAAACATCTTCTGCTCTGAAACTACAAGAGCGAGATGTTTAATATTTTGCATTTCCTATAAGCTTATAGTCCTCTACCAAGCATGTTCAAATGGTGACCCTGTGACCACATAAGGCTCCACCCCGGGGATTACATGTTTTACATAAACTTATATAGGGGAAACCCTAAAAAACTTCTTCTCTGAAACTACAAGAGCCAGAGTTTAATATAATATTTTGCATTTACTATAAGCATATCGTGTGTTTTACCAAGCTTGTTCAAATGGTGACCTTGTGTCACATTTTGGCCTGCGCCAGGGGTGACATGTTTACATAAACCTATATAGGGAAAATTAAAAAAAACTGCTTATTAGCTTATGGTCCTCTACCAAGGTTGTTCAAATGATGACACTGGGGTCATATGTCCTCCACCGATGGTCACAGTTTTACAAAGAGTTATATAGGAAGATCTTTAAATAATATTCTCAGAAACCGCTTGGTGAATTTTGACTAAACTTCACATGGATGATCCTTAGGCGAATGGTTTTCAATTAGACAAACTACTTCAGTTACTTCTTGTACTTAGGGAGCCTAGTGCCGTGTGTTTTAATCCCACTTGTTTCTTTCTTCTTTTTTTACTTTTTTTAATTGTTAGCATGGGGTCATGGGTTTAAATTTCGGTTGTGTGTGTTGTTGTTGTGTTTTGCAATTGTAAACAAAGTATTGAATGGAATTTAATGATGAAACCCTTCGATATAGGATCCATCTGAGCTTGAGAGCATCCACAGGCTCTCATGGGCCTCTTGTTCACCACATGCCCTCATGGGCCTCTTGTTCTTTAATATTATTAGTAATGATCGCTAACCAGGCCCTCATGGGCCTCTTGTTCTTTAATATTATTAGTAATGATCGCTAACCAATGGACTATCAAGTTTGCTCATTTGAAGTTCCTGGGGCCAAAGATGGCCACCCACAGGGATCCAAAGTTTGCATATAGAGATTTTGCATGTTTTTTACTTACATAGAGGAAAACTCAAAACATCTTCAGTCAGCATTTGCGAGAGGATGCTTTTTTCATCATTGCGAAGATCCTCAGGTGATCGATTCAGGACCATTTTGGCCCTCTTGTTTTGTTTGATGGTGTGGTGGGTGTGTGTGTGTGTGAGGTCGGGTTGGGGTGGGGGTGGGGGTGTTGTTTGGGGGAAATTCACTGTTAGACATACACTTGCAATATGTTATTCAATCTTTTGAATCAGATGATGAAGTACGCCGAAATAAATATGTCTATGCAGTAAACAAAAAACAGTAACAGGTTTGAGTTATTTACCTCCACAACATTGCTCTGTATTCTGTCTGCAATGATTACTTAAATATAAGCGTTTTTAGCGAAACACAACTGTGTGCTTAATGTATTTCATGCCTTATTGCAGATAGAACCAGAAGTAAACGACCAGAAGATTTCCTGGTTCTTCCACTAGACCTTCTGGCATTCGATACTCATAAAGATGCTGTCAACACGGCTTTAAAATATTTCAAGAAGGTAAGAACGAACAGAATACTCTCGCATTATTGTGTATTATGTTGATCTCAGTCAAACCGATTGATATTTGTGTTAGTTTTCACATATTCTCTTCACTTATCACAATTATGATGCGTGGTCCAGCTGGAATTACAACGGCCATTTTATTTAGAGCTCAACATCTGTCCATTTATCATAATACCTGGATATGACAAAATGTTCAGTCGACACAACTTTAGGTATCATGTATACAAATTCAGTTAGACTCTACATGTTAACATCTTGATTTTCTCTTTTAACATTCAGTTTGCATGTTTGATGCGAGAGGTTCTATCACTCGGTCTTTTAAAGTTATATTTTCGTATTGTTTCATACTTGAGCTATGCTCCTAGTGTAATCAACCCTCTTTGATTTATGTCTGTGATCTGCAGGTTTCACGACACATTTTTCGTATAATAAAGACGCCACAATAAAGCATAACCATTTAACACACTCTTTGTTAAGTCTACAGTAAACTTAAAAAAGACAAAACAGTAAATAAGAAAAATGATTAACGCGAATATACAGTTTAATGCAGATTCAGTTTAATTGAGTATATTCATGAGTAGAGGTAGGTGTAAAAGTCAAACAGGAGATGCATCATTCACAGAACACAGTCAACCCAAAACACGCACACAAAACAGACAACACTTACAAGGAAAACACGCACACAAAGCAGGCAACACTTACAAGGAAACATCTCAACGGTAAAACGCTTGACAGCAGCGCAAACGACTTGGAACGGTCAGTGGCAAAACAGTCATCCCAATGAAACGAGAAAGTGTAACTAAGAAAAAATTGCTCCAGTCTTTATCCTAGAACAAACTAGGCAGCATTAATAGGCAATATAAGTATAACACAAAAATGATCATGTATATATGAAGAAAAAAACATAAAATGCCGCAGAGCAAATACTAATTGACTCAAATTGACTACATATGCCGTCTTGAATACGAGTGTATGGCGGTGCTAATGGAATATGGTACATAATTAAAACAACGACACTGCATGCGTCTTGTCTTTCATAATATGACTGCCCGTTGATGTTTGTTTATATTTTGTAAATTGGAGAATTGTTTGAAATGGAATGTGTTCAAACAAGTTAAAACTATACTTATTAACGTAAACATTCAACACTACACAACACAACACATTTAACATGTTTAAAAGAAAACTTTTATATAATAATGTAATCTCTCGTTTCCAAACACAGATAGACATTTTAGTAAACAATGCAGGGCGATCACAGAGAGGGTTAATTGTAGATACGTCCCTGGAAGTGGACAGACAAGTATTTGAGCTGGACCTCGTGGCCCCAATATCACTCACTAAGGCCGTGCTGCCACATTTTATAGAGAGCGGTGAAGGTCATTTTGTTGTCACGAGCAGCGTAGCAGGAAAACTTGGTGCTCCCGGATCTGGGACATATTCTGGAGCAAAGCATGGACTACAGGTACCAATCTGCTATGATCCCCCGAGGATTTTGTGTTCTTTATTACGTTCACTTTTTTTAGAAACAACTGAGCTGCAATTTAAGATGTACATAATGTACTATTTTAAGAGTCCTCTTATTATATTTCCCATATTACAGCATTGACGAGCAAATACAAGTAAATAGCTTTGGACGTTTAATAACTTTACATCTTGTTGAAAGTTTAAACAAAACATTAAACATAGTGTTTTCAAAAAAGTATATCATAAATGTAAATAGTTTTGTATTGGGAAAAGTAGTTGGAACAAAATCAATACTGCTGTTTATTCTGTTTGTTATACACATGAATATCACCTGCAGGGTTATTTTGACACATTGCGAATCGAGTGTAGTCCACACAACATTGCTGTTACGATCGCATGTCCTGGTCCCGTGTTTTCAGACGCCCTGATACAAGCATTCACAGACAAACCAGGACAGGTATGTAAATATATATTTCAAACGCTGTTTTCGGGCACTTTTATCATCTTTCATTGATAGTTATGTGTTTTACCACGGAGGAGATGGATAATGGGAGAGTCATGTCAGTGGGATTTCAACAAAAATGCTTCATGCAATACTTATTTGTTTTGTTTGTTTTGTGTTTAAAGGCACTGTGTTATGTCAGCTTTCTGAAAACAATTGTTTTTGAAAACAGTTGAACGACAAACTGACAACAATTCCTTAAACTGATTTTCCAAAACTGTATTTACTAGTTATTTACTAAGATAAGTTTTTTTTACATTATAAAAAATACAGTTCCGGCAGCTTCAGTGAAAAAAATAATTATTTCACACATTTAAAATACCACTTTTATTTCACTGCTTAAATTCACTATTCCATTGCTTAGTATAAAAAATAAATAGTTTTAGGCCTAGATGTATATCTATATCGTATACATATTTGTCTTTGTCTTGCAAGATAAAAAAAACACAAAACAATAATACAGCACTGATACCAGATAGTACAGTGTTTATAACTAACATATGTATGATTTGCGGATGTACATTACTCACACTGGAACATTTTATACATGAATACAACTCACATTAAAATGAGTAATATACCAAATACCATATGTAAAAATGAATGTTAATGTGTTTTGTAGAAATTGAACGTACCTATGCAGAAGACATGGAGCCGAATGACGGCAGAAAGATGTGCTTCCTTGATGGTCATTGCCACTGCCAACAAACTGCACGAAGTCTGGCTCTCACCCAACCCCGAACTCGCATATTGCTACATGTTCCAGTACGTTCCATATACAGCAAAAAGGTAAGTTTGATTTTCAACTTAACCTAAACTAATATATTGCCACATGTTCTGGTATTTTCATATACAGCAAAAAGGTATGGTTGATTTTCAACTTACTCTAAACTAACATATTGCCACATGTTCTAGTATATTCCATATACAGCAAGAAAGTACTGTTGATTTTCAGCTTACTCTAAACTAACATATTGCCACATGTTCTAGTATATTCCATATACAGAAAAAAGTTAGCATGGTTCTCACCCAACCTTAAACTTGCTTAAAGCTACATGTCCAAGTTTATTCCCTGATCAACAAAGCAGTACTTACTACATGTTTCAGTATATTCCGTATGTTCCATATACAGCAACACAGTAGGTCTGTTCTTTTGTTAAATCTCAAGATTACATATTGCCTCTTATTGTCTCAAATGTTCAAGTATATTCCATATGTAATAAAACTGTACGGCTTAAAATTGAAAACAAAATAATCTGTGCTTATCCCACGCTTATGCTAATTTTAATATGTTAAAGTTTACAGGTTAAAGGTTATACTAATACCAGGACTATTTCAATCAAAAGTGTTCATTATCATGCTGTATATTTTTTATAAAGCAAATGCAGATTGAATTCACAATGTTGTACCATAAGCATTTAGTCAGAGGGGAAAACATTGTTTCAAAGTTGTTGATTTTGATATATATTGATGTTAATAATTATGTTGTATGGAAAAGAGATTGGAAAAACATTCATATTTCGCCATTCAAAAGCACAATTTGACACAAAACCAGGTATGTTTCATTATAAATATATACCATGAGAATCATACCGTGCAATAAGTAACTTGGTAAATGCAAACTTAATCCCATTTCCAGTATTGATCGTAAGTTCAAGTCTGTGCAATATTTTGTGGAATGCATTTTGAATCTCTTATACATTTACTTTGGGAATAATGTTCAATTATTGAACACTTTTGGGACAGGTTTACTAAGATTTCTCCAGGGTAAAAGTTTGGATGTAATTCTGATCTTAAAACAATATCATTTGGTATGAGTAAAAACACAAATAATATATGTATTGTCAACTTCATTATACTTGTAGCAAAATATTTCATTTTCATAAACAAATAAAGGAAAGCCATCCCTGAGATTGATTGTTTAATAAGCTACTTAAACAAAGGAAAGGACATAGAAAAAACTACTGCAATATTTAAAGATACATTTGAACAAACTTGGAAAGGCTTGAACAAAAAATGGAAATTGGATGGTGACTGAGACATACAATATTGTATATATCACACACTGTAACACAACAACGACATCAATGATGTAGCCTTGTCTGACACTCCTAATACTCCTTCTCCTACCACCTTTCAACTCTTTCAATCTATACATTCTAAAGTTTCATTTATAATATACGTGTATTGCAAGCTGTTGCATCATTGTCATAAGTTAGTCTGCAAATCGTACATGAATTACTATATGTAACATATTGTAATATAATAAATATGCTTTAAGAAAAATAAAATAAAAAAACACAAATAAATATTAACAGTTCAATCTTCCACTACAAACGATGTGCATGGATTCCAACTCAGAAACGTTTTAAGTCCTAAATATTTACATCGCTATTGCATTCGCTACGATGAATCTTATTTGACACGCCGAATTTCATTTTCCGATGAATTACATTACCTCCGAAATACCTCATGATATGCCCTTTAACGGTTTTCATTGGATGATGGGCGGAGCTTAACTTGATAGAATATTGCGCATGATGTGTGTGTCTAAAATGTTGCCGATCGTTACGTAACGGTTGTTACATTTTACTCCATAAAATCCCTGTATAATAAACTATATTTTCGAAATAAATAGTAAATCTGGCGTATATAGAGAAGAAATCAACGCCATTTTAAAGGTAAATATTTATGTAAATACAAGGAATGAAATGCGCTCTTTTGGTTTTCATTGGTGTATGAAAGTCCACACACTTTAAACCACGCAAATGTTTTTCATACCTTGCAAATGTTTTTCATATCTTGGGGTATGAAAAACATTTGGGTGGTTTAAAGTGTGTGGGTCCACACACTTTAAACCACCCAAATGTTTTTCACACCCTTTAAACCACCCAAATGTTTTTCATACCCCAATGAAAACTTTTGGTCCACACACTTTAAATCACCCAAATGTTTTTCATATGAAAACCAAAAGAGAGCATTTCATTCCTTAATTATACAACAACAGAGTACACATTTGATAATTTGTTAAAATACAAAGAACTATTGCAGTATATCGCCGAGTATAGTAAATCGTGTGAGGTTGAAACATGTGTCCAGCAAGGAGGCAACTGTATGTTCTGAATTGATTTGTCAGCTATTGTTTATTAATGAAACAATATTTAAGGATTGTTTTTCATTTTTTTGCGATGTTATCTAAGTATAACACGTCAATGATGCAGTGATGGGTCACAAATTGTATAAAACCGCGTAACAGGACACTTTTAAGAATAACTAACCAATCACAATGCAGTAAATATATGTATTGTTCGCAGTTTGTAAATAGAGGATCTTAAATGACTACTCATTCATTATTGAATTTATTAAACGAGTTGTTGCTAACGAGTTAATACATTCGATATCGAATGAGAACGAATGTTAAATTCTATTTATAACATAACTCACATATCGACTTTTATTGCATTTTGCCTGACGCTTAAACACGCGAAACCGACATAAACCATGGGAATTGGATCATAGTCATTATCGATTTTTTTTGACAGCGCATACTAGGCTTATTTGCATACTCATATAAATAGTGGTATATCGAAAATATAGATTTCAAGATTCTTTATTAAGTAACGTAAACATTACAATGTTTCTTGTTGAATAATATTATATACAACAGTCAGTCATGATTAGTATGTGCATAGACACAAAGGCAATGAGCAAAACATGATTTATACGGTAAATATATACAAACATATATTGCACGTGAGGTTGTACTAAGTACATTGACAAAAATAGAACAATGCAATGAGTATGTATGTCCATATATACATATTGAAATATCATGAAGAACGTTAAAGCATATAGATGTGCAAAATATGGTGTAGTATTTACTTTAAGTGAGATTTACAGTACATTTTTATGACGATTAACTATGTTTTGTCGAATAAATGTCGCTTGATATACAAATTTACAAGTTTTGAGATAACAGAAAAACTAACAGACTGCATTAGCTCAATAAATTTAAAAATGCTCGGTCTAATAAAGTAACGTGATTTAATATAATATTTTCGAATGTCAGTGTATGCTTGACATATACAAATAAAGTGGTATTCGTCTTCTAGATCACCAGAATTACAACTTAAACAGTAGCGTTGATCATGGTCGATTCTGTTAACACCATAAAGACCTGTTTCAATCCGCAGTTGATGCGAAGACAAGTCTTACCTTAGTAAATGCAATACGAAATTTTACGAAATTTCTGTGGTATTTTATCTAGATGAAATTCATAATTGAAAGTGGTCTTAAATAGTCTGTATTTACACAAAGATCGACCGTTATTTACAGTAGTATACACGATTGAACAAATTGATCGATTATTCTTTGCTTGAACAAAAGATGAAAAGTAAGTAAATTAACCCCATCTGGGTTGTTCCAATCATCAGAAAAACCGGTATCATTTAACAATGTTTTGACACAAGAAACCCAATTAGTTTTACCCCTATGACAGTCGAATGTGAATGACTTGTACAAATGTTGTAAAATGATATTGTCAGATCTAACAATTTTGCACCAATACTTAACAATATAGACATATCTATTAACATACATAGGATATCTACATAACTCACCATATATAGCAGCATTTCAAGTAGATTGTTTTACATGCAACAGCGATTTAAGGAACTTTAGGTGAATTCTTTAAATTTCTTGACTTTTACTAAATCCCCATATTTCACAAGCATAATTTAATATAGAGCTAACGAAGGCATCAAATAGCTGACATATTGTACTAGGTTTCAATGAATAGTTACGTATATTAACAAGTAAAGTATTTAGTGCTTTTAAACCTTTACCAGCTAATGTTTCTTGGTTTAAATTATAATTACCTGTATAATTAAAGAATGGTGTTATTTCACCCCCACACCGTTAGTTATGTGACAATATTTTATAATTAACATGAAGAAACCACAGATAGTTTAACCATACTTAAGTACACTGATTAATGGATTCAAAACAGACAGGTAATGAATTTAAACGTCGTGCTTCAGTAAGTTCTGATTATATAAGCCAGGTAAGGTATTTAAAAACAAATTGCTTAGGGGTTAAAAAAGTGCAAAACATTATTTTTTAAATCACTTACAATTATAATATATAAATACTGAAAGGGGATCGGAAGCAACAAATAAAAACAAGAGGCCCAAGAGGGCCTGTGGACGCTCTACTGGCTAAAACAGCTCTTATAGATTTAGATAGATATAGCTCTCTTCTCCTATAGATTTAACAAAGGAAAATACAATATCGCATTTTTCAACAAATCAAGGGCCATTACTGTTATTACTAACAAGATCTAGCTGGTTTTCGAAATTGTTCAAGATTTCATTGATATACCGCGCTTTGCACAACTAGACATCATACTGAGGCTTCCTGCCAAATTTTGTAGAAATCCAACAAGCCATTTAAGAGGAGTAGCGCTGACAAGAAATTTAAAAGAAAAATGTCAAAGGGCCATAACTCCCGTCAAAAATCAGCGAACTGGAACAAAAGCGTGAAATGCACAACTAGACATCTTACCGATGCTTCCTGCCAAGTTTCATCGAAATTCAACAAGGCATTTAGGATGAGTAGCGTCAACAAGAAATGTTAAAGTAAGTGTCAAGTAATTAAAAAGATAATGATTTTTTTTTAAAAAAACAAACAAAAATTCAAATCAATCAATAAAATAAATATTTAAAAAAATGAAAAAATTTAAAAAAAAAAAAAAAAAAAAAAAATTGAAACAATTAAAAAAAAAAAAAAAATGAAATTGAAAAAATAAAATAAAATAAATAAATCAAATTAAAAAAAATAATTTTTTTTTTTTTTTTTTTTAAAAACTGTTACCCCCGGGGCGCGTCCAAATTTGACACCAGGGTCACCATTTGAACAAACTTGGTAGAGGACCATAAGCTGATGCTACATGTAATACATGAGAGCTCTGTGCCATGTGGTTCCAGAGAAGAAGATTTTTTTCAGTTTTTGCCTATATAAGCCTAAGTAAAACTGTGACCCCCAGGGTGGGGCCAAATGTGACCAATGGGTCACCATTTGAACAAACTTGGTAGAAGACCATAAGCTTATAGCAAATGCAAAATAGTAAACCTCTGGCTCTTGCAGTTTCAGAGAAGAAGATTTTTTAAGTTTTTCCCTATACATGTCTATGTAAAACATGTGACCCTTGGGGCGGGGTCAAATGTGACCCAAGGGTCACAATTTGAACAAAGTTGGTAAAGGACCATAAGCTTATAGCAAGTGCAAAATATTAAACCTCTGGCTCTTGCAGTTCCAGAGAAGAAGAATTTTTTCAGTTTTTCCCTATACAAGCATTTATGTAAAACTGTGACCCCCGAGCCGGGGCCAGATGTGACCCCAGGGTCACCATTTGAACAAAATTAGTAAAGGACCTTAAGCTTATAGCAACAGCAAAATATTAAACCTCTGGCTCTTGCAGTTTCAGAGAAGAAGATTTTTTAAGTTTTTCCCTATACATGTCTATGTAAAACATGTGACCCTTGGGGCAGGGCCAAATGTGACCCCAGGGTCACCATTTGAACAAACTTGGTAAAGGACCATAAGCTTATAATAAATGTAAAATATCAAACCTCTGGCTCTTGTAGTTTCCGAGAAGAAGATTTTTAAAAAAAAAAATCCTGTATAAGTCTATGTAAAACTGTGACCCTCGGGGCGGGGACAAATTTGACCCTAGGGTCATCATTTGAACAAACTTAGTAGAGGACCATAAGCTGATGCTACATGTAATAAATGAGAGCTCTGTGCCATGTGGTTCCAGAGAAGAAGAATTTTTTCAGTTTTCCCTATACAAGCCTATGTAAAACTGTGACCTCCGGGGTGGGGCCAAATGTGATCCCTGGGTCACCATTTGAACAAACTTGTTAGAGAACCACAAGCTTATAGCAAATGCAAAATATTAAACCTCTGGCTCTTGCAGTTTCAGAGAAGAAGATTTTTTAAGTTTTTCTCCATACATATCTATGTAAAACATATGACCCTTGGGGCGGGGCCAAATGTGACCCGAGGGTCACCATTTGAACAAACTTGGTAAAGGACCATAAGCTTATAGTAAATGCAAAATATCAAACCTCTGGCTGTTGTAGTTTCAGAGAAGAAGATTTTTTAAAAAAAAAATCCTATATAAGTCTATGTAAAACTGTGACCCCCGGGGCGGGGACAAATTTGACCCCAGGGTCACCATTTGAACAAACTTAGTAGAAGACCATAAGCTGATGCTACATGTAATACATGAGAGCTCTGTGCCTTGTGGTTTCAGAGAAGAAGATTTTTTTAAAGTTTGTTCCTATGTCTATATGAAAAACATGCAAAACCTGAATATACAAACTTTGGACCCCCGGGGCACGGCCATTTTTGACCCCGGGGACTTTATTTGAACAATCTTGATAGTCTAGGCGTTGGTGATCATTTTAAAAGAAAAACTGTTGAAATCTGTCCAGCGGTTCTGGAGGAGAAGATTTTTTTAGGTTTCGACCATATATGGTAATGGCAGCCATCTTGGATGTAGCGCTGACCTAATTTTAACAAATCTAAAAAGCATTCATCTAAGGATCATCCATGTGAAGTTTGGTCAAAATTAGCCAAGCGGTTTCTGAGGAGAAGTCGTTTGAAGAAAAGTTAACGGACGGACGACGGACGGACGACGGAAGACGGACAACACACCATCCCATAAGCTCTGCTGGCCCTTGGCCAGTAGAGCTAACAAGAGAGAGAAGTAGAAGGCTCGGTTTTATGAGTCGGTTCATGTTAAAGGTTAATGTTTTTGCTATTCTTCTATACGATCTGACTGCTACGTCTTTATTTGCTTTTTTTTTTCATTTTATTAACATTCTCTTTATCTTTCAAAACACGTAAACCCAAAAAAGACAGACTTACCAAAATAACGCAGATACAAGACACAAACACTTACCAACACAACGCAGATACAAGACACAAACACTTACCAAAAACAACGCAGATACAAGACACAAACACTTAACAAAACAACGCAGATACAAGACACAAACACTTACCAACACAACGCAGATACAAGACACAAACACTTACCAAAACAACGCAGATACAAGACACAAACACTTACCAAAACAACGCAGATACAAGACACAAACACTTACCAAAACAACGTAGATACAGGACACAAAGACTTACCAAAACAATGCAAATACAACGACACAAACGCTTACCGAAACAACGCAGATTTTGTTTGTTTGAATGGTGTTTTACGTCATTTTAGCACATGTAAGGCCATATATGATTGTCGATTTTTTTGGTGGAGGCAGACTACCCCATCTTTCCTTGGTAGAACCAGTACTGTATATTTCTCTTTTTAAAGATGGATGACCAATAGTTCTTAAACTGGTTGCGATAGAAAGCTCTAAACACCACCGCTAATTAAAGTAATACGTGCACGTTTTATTTACCTGACGTAGTTCATGACGTGCGGATACGCAATCCGTCTTCCTCTTTGTACATTTAAAGGATTTTTGCTAAAGATGAAATCACTGCACCTTTTTGATTGGTGCCCTCAGCAGGCGTCAGCAAAACAACCGGCCTATTAACTCAATGTGGTCATATTTTTCGTCATTGAACCATGACCAAATCCGGATGGCAAATGATTTGATAAAGTATATAAACGATACAAAGAAAAGTTCGTTTGCATCAGGATTTAAAACTGAATTAATTTAAAGCATTGAAAAGGGGAAAAAAATGATTTCATTTAGAAGTGGTATTTTTCTCGGTGTAGTTCTGTGCGTAGGTGTTACCAACGGTTTTTTATTCGGAAATAAGAAAGATTGTTTAATTTCAAACTGGTCGAAATGGAGTCAGCCATTTGGATTCGGTGCAGTCAGCAGAGAGCGTAAAGTGCTACGTTATCCGACTAACGGTGGTTCATCATGTCCTTCAGACCTTCTTGAAACAAAGTTAACCAGTAAGTATAAATTGTATCTAAACTTAACTTGTTTTTTTAAAATCTAAACTAGTTTTAATAAGAATATCGTTGTCATGTTATTGTTATACAGGCCATAAGGGCCTATATGATTACAAGTCTACTTACGTGATTGGTAATGCTCCCGCCCTCGAACCGCTCCTGTCCGTATATGTCAAAGACGTCTGGCTAGGTTGGTAGTTGGGAACGAAGAGAGCCTCTTCCCATGGTCGCTGTCGGTCCTACGTCACACTTGATGTTGATTGGTCCCTAGCACTGACCCGAGAATACCGGGAGAGGTCAGTTGTACTGTCAGAGGCCCAGCTGAGATGGTTCACATTAATTGACCAGTACAGCATTATATACTTTCCTTTTCTGTATCGTCTTTTCGAAGGAAAAATACACAGTATAATACACAGTTTATTACTCGTTGGTGAGCCCGAATCATGTAGGGCCGCAATTCTCTTTGTCACCATACGTTGCATATTGTTTAGGAAGTCTCCAAACCAGTGTAAATATAAACCGTGGTTATATATACTTGTTATCATTTTGTTTCAAGTTGTCCGAGAGCTGTTATGCTCTTTTGTATGCTTTATTTGTGAAACAGCTAATATTTTTCGTTCATTTATACAGATTCAAAGCCAACAATTCAGAAAACCGCTTCTGATGTTGTAGACCATTTTGTGTCACGACAGGGAAGTATTCAAGGCGGGCGATCCGTCGGCCAGTTAAGAGACCTTCTGATTATAGTAGATTCTTCAGGCAGCATAACATCTTCAGGGTTTTCCATCGCTAAAACCCAACTGGCCGAATTGTTAGGACTGCTTTGCCCAGTTACCGATCCATTCAAAGGATATCAACAAGCAGCGTTAATAGAGTATTCATCAAATGTGGTAGATGTTTTCGACTTCAACGATAAAAGTAATACGTTCCAGATTCAGACGGCGATAAAGAATATGAAATATTTTGGATCAAGCACATGCACAGCGACGGCCTTTAAACAAGGCAAGAACATGTTCCAGACGAGTAGAGGTAAAAAATTCATTGTCATTATAGTAGTTGTAGTTTGTAAAGGGGTGAACCAGCCTGACCCTTACAGGCATATTACAGAGTGAATAAATAGGGCACCATTAATTGACTATTTATTGCAATATTACTGTTGCTTTTGATTGGAATTGTTGTTGTTACATGTGTGGTGACATGTTATTATGATGCTAATTTTGATCAAAACTGTAGGTTATCTGTTTCAGTGATTTACCCAGTTCGAACTGGAACTGATCTGATTATGCATTCATATTCTAATAATACATACATACTGATTGCTGGTATATGTTTTCCTAACATCTAGGTATGAGAACACGCCCTGATGTTAAGCAGGAAGTTCTGATTATCACTGATGGCCGGTCCAACTGTGGCGGCGATGCAATAGCTGCGGCCAAAGATCTACATAAGACTGCGGAAGTGTACGGTTTGATGATCGGAATCAATTCATCAGTCGGAAAAGCCGAACTCCTGCAATATGTATCTGCGCCAATTAACACCCACTTGTTTGCGGTCGCTTCATATCAAGATCTTGCGAAGTTGGTTCAACTGGTCAAAACTAAGTTGAGCCAACCAGGACAGGGACTGTGTGCTCCGTTTGATATCTAAATTACTCTTTTACCTACTATGATATGATTTGCTCCTTTAAATGTAATCGAAGTGTATAACTGTTATCAATTTGTGTTAAAATCTTCTATATATATGTTTTGTCTTGTTAAATTTAAGCTGATTGGGACTCATATTTAACTTTCATTTACCAACGTTTAGATACCGATAACGTTCATTCCCGTCTAACTCGGTGCTTCATTTACTGTTGGAGTCCACTTCCGTCTAAGTACTCCAATTAAAATATATAAAAATAAACAAATTAATATTGCAGTATAATTTTTATATAACTAGCATATACTACTCATCCTCAGTTAAATTTGTAATTGTCAGTTGTGTTTTAATACCATGTTTCAACGGAAACTATATGTTCTGTATTCTTTTATGTTATTTATTAAATAAATTTACACTCAAATGTGTGTTTGTTTATTATAATATTTCTAAAGCAAAACTGGTTTGTAATTAATTATTTTGTTTAATTTCGTATTTAAAACCTTTGTTACTTCAAGTTAAAAGAGCACATTTCTAGCTGTACTGATCAAAGATCAGGTGAGCTAAAGTGATGCTACGTCGTCCGACGTCCCGTTGTACCTTTTTCAGTTTCCTACAAAAATTGGCAGGCATAATCTCAAAAATCTTCACTCTCATGCAGATCCTCATGCGGTCTAGTGGGTCTAAAATAGTAGGTATACTAGTCAGCAATGTAATATAGCATTCACAAAAGGTAGTCAACAAAAAAAACATATACTCAAATCAAACAAATACTACGCGGACAATGCGATACCACAAACATGAAAGGGCTGACCACAGGTGTCCCGGCTTGGAACAGTCAGTGGTAAAAATGTCGCTTGGGGCTTA
Source organism: Cyrtodaria siliqua (assembly GCA_037043455.1). Lineage (NCBI taxonomy): Eukaryota > Metazoa > Mollusca > Bivalvia > Adapedonta > Hiatellidae > Cyrtodaria > Cyrtodaria siliqua. The sequence continues at coordinate 23,735 of JAWPHD010014893.1, forward strand.
AACTGTGTTCTAGGGTGGACTAAACCTCACTTTAACCTATTGTCATCCAAATTATCGGTGTAAATACATAAAAGAAACGTGACAGTAAAAATAAATCCCCGACAAGCTATATACTTTTACAAACTAGGCAGCATTAATAGACAATATAAGTAAAGCATACAGATGATTATTCATACATGTATATGGATTTAAATAGCGAAAGCGCAGATAGCCATAAAGTACTAAATGACCTGACAGAAGCCGGAACAACAAGATAAATCGTTTAGGGCACGACAAGGCAAGATTGAAGACACATTTACTGCTACCACTCCTTTCAGATTGAGGTAGACGTCATCATAGGGCCCACACTCACATAATCAACCAGGAAAACATATCGGCTTACTGTAAATGGGTCAACCGCTAAACATGCATTGCGTTGCAAAGATATAGGGTCATAAACTCTTTTGATGAACTTGCTAACACGTTCAAAGAGGATTGTATGAAAGTGATAATGACCGCCATGGCTTAACTAGTAAAGTTAGATTATTTAAGTGTGTTCACTATCCTCCAGAACCCTAAGAGCTAGCGATATTGGAGCTTTACTTAAGTGATCAAAATGACACGTTGTTTGTCCAGAATGAATTGAATTGAATTGGATTCCCCTGGAATCCGGAATACCAACTAAATTAAGGCTTGAATCCGTAATACTCTCTAAATTACAGCGCGAATCCGAAATACTCGTTGAGCTCAAACTGTGCCCTTATTTAGGCTCAATATAAAAGGATTCGGTACAAAAAATAGGTTATTGGTGATGGAGCTGTAACGAGCATTTGCGGTGATAGTAAATTGTTAATTTCTTGTACAAAAACTGAACTAATTTATAAACAGATGAAGTAGTTTTTACTTTTTCCATTATATTATCAAAGGATTTTTTCCCAAATGCTGTTCATGATATCGCTTATTCTTCGGAAATTAAAAGAAACAAGAAATATCACTATATAAATGCTCCCGAAGTGTCCTTTAACCTCTATGTATGACCTTGACCTTGGAGCCATGGACCTGGACATGGACATGGACCGTCGTTTGGTTGTGGTGAGCACTTGTGCCAAGTTATTTGAAAATCCGTCCAGGCGTGCAAAAGTTATTGACCGGACATAAATTGACCTTTGACCTCTAAGTGTGACATTGACCTTGGGGCCACAGACCTGGATTTTGTGCGCGACACATCGTCTTGTTGTGGTGAGCACTTGTGCCAAGTTATTTGAAAATCCGTCCATGAATGCCAGAGTTATTGACCGGACACAAATTGACTTTTGACCTCCAAGTGTGATATTGACCTTGAAGACCTAGGTTTTGCGCGCGAAGCATCGTCTTGTTATGGTGATCACTTGTGCCAAGCTATTTAAAAAATCCCTGTAGGGGTTGTGACGTTACGGTCCGGACACGAAATTGCGTACCTGTTTTTGACCTATGAACTGCAAGTGTGACCTTGACCTTTGAGGTACGGACCTGAGTTTGGCGCGCGACACATCATCTTGTTATGATGATCACTTGTGCCAAGTAATTTAAAAATCCCTGCAGGCGTTGTGACGTTACGGTCCGGACACGAAAATGCGTACCTGTTTTTGACCTATGAACTTCAAGTGTGGCCTTGACCTTTGAGGTACGGACCTGGGTTTTGCGCACGACACATCGTCTTGTTATGGTGATCACTTGTGCCAAGTTAATCAAAAATGCATGCAGAGGTTTCGAAGGTACAGTCCGGACACGAACTGCGGAATGGCGGAATCCGGACAGACAGACAGACAGACAGACGGACGGTGCGATTACTATATGCCCCCGAAAATTCGGGGGCATAAAATAAAAATATGTTTAAAACCTTTAAACACATCTACATGTATATAAGAAGATTAACAATTAACGAACAATTTTTATGAAAATGTTTAAGAATACAGAACATATTAATTTTACAGAACATAGAGTTATGATGTCAGTTATGGGATTGCGATGCGTATGAACTTTATAAATACACTTCACTATGTTTATGCTCCCGGAGAGGGGGCATATAGTAGCCGCACCGTCCGTCCGTTAGTTCGTTCGTCCGTTTGTCAGAAAACATCATGTCTAGGACACTCTAAGACAACTATATAGTTCGTCAAACGACTTAGTTATGCTAGATTTTAATATCTCGTTCACTGACGTTCAAACTTAACCAACACGGGGTGTGGGGGTGGGGGTGGGGTGTAGGGGTGTTAAGGGGCATACTACTGAAGCAAAACCTTCCGGGGTTGTCACTACTTACTATATATCAACAACCTAACAATAAACATCACTTGTGTTGAAAATGACGTAAAACACCATACAAACAAACAAACAAACAAACAAACAAAAATAAACATCACTTAGCAGTTTAGTTATTTGCAGATGATGATAAACCTCTTATGTTAATTGTTAACACAAGCACAGACAGTATATAGCACCCTCCAAAGAGACATTGATTCTACAATATGAGAACAACTGGGACCGGATTGTAATCCAGGTATTCCATCGGAGTCGATGCATACCAGCCTACTGGCCAATTCTGCTATGCTTTCTATACACTGCATGGCCAGGTACTCCAGCTAACAGGCCACGCCAAATACGTTGGTGTTTCCATTTGCAATGACTTGAGCTGGTAGACACACATATGTTTAAACGACATCCAACCGAAACATCGACATATAAGCGCACACGCATACATTATGGTAAGGCCCTAACTGGAATAGTCTCCTGTATTAAATCCATTCACCCACATTAATATCGTACATAAAATACGACATGGTCCAACGTAAAGCTACAAGATGGGTTACCAATAACTACTCAATTTAAGAAAGCGTCCCTACAATTCCAACGGATTTAGGTTGGAGGTATTTCGAAAACCTAGTAATGTTTTGCAAAAGGGGTGCCTGATTTATGGGCGATCCAAATACTGCTCCCATATGTTGAGTATTCCACACGAATTACACGCCACACGCACTCTCTCTCTCATGCAAATACATACAATAGCCAACTAGTAGCAATACTCTTTCTTCCCATGTCAGTTGTCTGTGGCATAACGTGCTCCGCGTCCAAGCAAATGGTATGGAAACTTTGTTGTTTTCAGCCATATTTAGCCAAATCAACCACAATTACTCCATGAATAATCAGGGACACACATTTTAAACACTTAACAAATATTATATTTTACCTATCATGACTGTTTGTCTTAATACCATGTTACTATGCACAGACGACGGTGGCGAAACTTAGTGACTTTTTTTTTATCGGGCTCACGGCAAAAAACAACAACAAGGCCCTGTATTCAGGATCACTTTCTTAATGTTCATCTTTTTGGTTGAATTTAGGTCAACTAAAGCGCACATACCTCTACAAAGTAAGGTTGTTCCTCCAACGCAAACGACAATTCGATTCTTCAGTATTTTTGAGATAAGCCCTCTAGAAGTCTTAGAAATGACAGGAAGCGTATGACCGTGTACATTTTGGGAAGTCTAATCTCAGAATGTACTGGAGGAATCTAATTACCTTGTTGCGGCGGAAGAAATAGCTCACTGTGTAGGGGCGTGTGTGTTTTAGTTGAACACAATTCGTTAAATATTAAAGAAAGTTATGAAGCAAAAACATAAATGGATCGAGCGCTAAATATTGTCTTTGCTATGAACCCGTTCAAAAAGGCATATGGTATCGTCACTGTCAAGTTGAGATGGAAACGGTAAAATTCATACATGTCCACAACATTATTGACAACGGATTATTTTGTGAGTTCAGCACAATTAAGCAATGATATATTTCATCTGATCTTATCGTATTGATCTACTTTGTTCAAAATTGTTACTTAGTTGCGTTTGCGTCTAAAATAGTACATAGTTTGCGTCCGGCGTACGATGCCTCTGCGTCCGGAATACGCTCTAAATCTGCATGAATCCGGCGTACGAAAAAAGGGGGTTTTACCCTCATAAAATAAAGGTTCTGCTATCCCTAGTCGTAGAAATGTTTTAAGGTTGGTGTTTACTTCTCCAATAGGTTTTCGTTGCGGTAAAACAGTTTTTATCTAGATGTGCTGTTTAATTTGAATATATCATGTCCATGGTTTAACATAGCATATATATATTGACTAGTGATGGTAATACATGAACTTATGTCTTAACAACGATTCACATTTGCATGCACATTTATTTTTTGATGTTGGGACATCCATTTGAATCATTCGCTACTCTGATCTTATAATTATAATTTAACAAGCACGAACTGTTGTGTATGACACTTTCCTCTTTTTAATCAATGACCCTTATCAGTGGTGGAGTATCTTAATATATTAAACTATTCGTTAAAGATATTTAAATTAGGGTGTTGTCTATTTTCAGAATTGCTTTAAAACTTGGTCAATCGAGGGCGAATAAAGTAAAGTCTGGCATTGCTGATCTACATTAAGCTGAAGGAAACAGTCGAACACCACGAAGACACACGCGGTTTAGACAAGTCGAAACATGCACAATTCAGGCATACATGTTTGCATTTTTAATCGACAGAGACACAATTAGGTTAATTGTCAAACATTTGTTAATAAAAGAAATAATACTGAGTTTCTTGATCATTTTTTTCCAATCTGCTTAACGCAGATACGTCAAAATATGTCAAAAACACGGGTATGCATTTCTGCTTTTCAATGAACGCAATAATTATGTCTTGATACATGTTCATATTTTTATCTTCGCCGATTAACAGATGTTGTTATATTAGGAAACAGAGTCGGACAGGCCATGTTAATGTTTGCACTCTTACATATTGCCACTACTACTTTGTAATTATATCATTCTGTAAGTAATATTTAGGGCTTTCCACCTTTTCAGTGGAAAGACCTCTTGTGTTCGTTCTGTTTATTCTTATTATTAGGGCTTTCCGCATTTCAGCGGAAAGACCTATTGAGTTCGTTCTGTTTCTTCTTCTTCTTCTTCTTCTTCTTCTTCTTCTTGTGACCCTCACTTTTCATAGCTATACTGGTCGCAGGACTTCACAATTTTACGCAGTGATAGAGCTCAGGCTGGAATAGTGTCCCTAAACTTTTGGGGTTATGACGTCATTCAAGATGGCCGCCACTGGCGTTTTTAGGCAAATCTTGTTATCACTGTATCTCATGCATTTACAACGGGATTTAAATGAAACTTTCACAGATTGTAGAGTATAGGGTCTAGTTGTGCATGAATGTCGAAACGTGTCTCTAGGTCATAACCATCTGACGTCAGTGACGTCACAATTTTATGAAAAATCCTCTTTTTTTTCCATTAAATTGCATGTTTTAAGGAGTTTTATTGTGAAACCCATCATTGTCATAATCTTAGTCAACGCTGACAGTTTAACGTCATGATGTCATCCAAAATGGCCGCCAATGTCGTTATTTTAAGAAATCTTGTAATCGCTATATCTCCTGCATTTTTTATAGGATTTTGATGCAACTTTCAAAACTTGTAGGGAATTAGTTTAGGTTGTGCAAGAATGTCGAAAATTGCCAGGACGTTATCCAAGATGGCCGCCAGTGACGTCATGATACAAATTTTGCTAGGGCTAGATATCAAACATTTATAGTCGGATTTGAATGAAACTTTCACAGATTGTAGAGTTTAGGGCCTAGTTGTGCATTAATGTAAAAACGTGTCTCTAGGTAATAACGTCTTGATGTCAGTGACGTCATAATGTTATGAAAATTCTTTTTTTTCACTGATTACATTTTTAAAATTGTTTTACTGTATAATCCATCAATGTCATTGTCTCAGTCGACGCTGACAGTTTTAACGTCATGACGTCATCTAAGACCTTTTGTTTTCGTTCTGTTTATTAGGGCTTTCCACTTTTCAGTGGAAAACCTCTTGTTTTCGTTCTGTTTATTAGGGCTTTCCACCTTCCAGTGGAAAGACCTATTGTTGTTGTTTGGCAACATTTTGACTTTATTCTTCTGTCCGCCACTTTTCATAGTAAGACTGGTCGTACGGCCTCTAAAGTTTACACAGTGATAGAGCTCATTCTGGAATAGTGCCTCAAAGCTTTTGGGGTCATGACGTCATCCAAGATGGCCGCCAGTGACGTCATGATGAAAATCTTGTTAGCGCTAGATCTCAGACATTTATGGTCGGATTTTAATGAAACTTTCACAGATTGTAAAGGTCATGGTCTAGCTGTGCAAGAAGGTCATGCGGGGTCATGAACAGAAGTGACAAATGAGGTTTCCACCCTAATTGATGCCCTAACAGCCGACGAGCATAGTTTTAATCTTTGCTTTTAGGACTTCTGTTTATCTTTCAATTTAACGCTAATAACATATACTGAAAAGGAACAGAATTCACAAAATGGCATGTAAGAAAGTAAATCTGATTGTGAGTGTGCATTAGAAACCTCCTGGCCTGCCGTTCAAGACTCAAATCATGGATCCGCAACTTTGTTCTATTCTATTTGAAGGGCGGCATATAATAATCGCACCGTCCGTCCGTCAGTCAGTCCGCACAATCGTGTCCTGTCAATAACTCTGGCATTCCTGGACGGATTTTCAAATAACTTGGCACAAGCACTCAACATAACAAGACGACGTGTCGCGTACAAAATTCCAGGTCCGTTGCTCTAAGGTCAACGTCACACTTAGAGGTCAAATGTCAAAATCACTTCATGAGCATTTGTCACTTACAGTGACATTTCTTGTTGTTTACTATAATCACAGTGTATAATGTAAATAGAATTATCAATGCAAGCTGGGTCTCTACCAACAACTTATGTTTAATTTTAAATCAGTTATTCCATTTCTTAAAAGGTGCATTGGATATTTGAATTGCTGGAGGCTAAAAAGCTGTATAGTTATGCATCACCGGAGATACACGTGTTTCAGTCTCATACGCTCTTGTTTTCGATTCTGACGTGAGGTATACAGTACTGCCTCTATCCAGGAAAAATGGGGTGGTCTGCCTCTACCTGATAAAAGTCGACCGTCATATATGGCCTAACATGTGCTAAAAGTTACGTAAAATGTCCTTCAAACAAACAAATAAATCGTATTTCTAAAACCAAAACGTCAAAATTACGACACAATACGTTCACATTTATTTTCATAAACAAATCTGCATTCGTAACCACAATAACAAACTAATATGCATTATTTTAACAGTTGAATACTTCAATACTAAATTACATGCAATTAGTAAGCATTTTTATTATTAATGGTTTTGTTGCTTTGATATAAAGAAGAATAAAATGTTAAGTGATTACAAAGGTAGAATAGAATGCAGTGTTTACATATAAAACATATTATCACAAACAGTTACTCTGAACATCTAATTTATACTATTTTTCTTTTTCTTCGTAGTTTCTTCATCTTGTTTTTATTCTTCTACATATTATTTCTATTTTCTGCATATTATTTCTATTTTTGTTTGGTGCTTCTTTCTTACAGCTCCAGATGCGCTTTCACCACAATGCGTGTTGTTCTCACGAACAAACAAAACATGACGTATTTAAATTTACAAAGGCGTATTCTTAAAAACAGGTTTCGGACAAAGCATTACTGTAAAATATTTACTCTTCAGTCATTACCATAAAACATAGTTTGTATTTCCTCTTCCACTTACACATATATTAATATTATTATTTTTTAAATGGCATTAATTTGTGTCAAACAGCCGACACAAATACCATTTACTTTTTTCTTGCAAGCATCTACAAGTAAATTTGCTTGGAGGCACTTGATTGTCATTAAGTACTTCAAATTTCAACAATGACTGGGCAAACTTTACTTTTCTAAGCTATTAGTGTGTATGTAGGAATTTGGTTCTCAATATTTATCGGCGATTTTTTAATGCTTTTTATACGCATTAATGTTAGTTTTATTGCGTTTTTGGTGGAAAAAATATGCGTAATTACGCAGATACGCGTCTTATCTGGAGCACAGAATTCTTTTCGCCCATAAAATTACGTACGCCCTCAAAGCACCTTGTATATTGCTGGAGGTGCAATGTGGCGAGTCACGTGTGTTGTCATAACAATTACAACTACGAATGAAATTACTCTTTTTTTTCACAAGGATGTGGTTAACGTTTTAAGAAAATGTCATCAGTCAGTCCTAATGCGCAGTTTTTATTTTTATTTAACGATGACGTGTTTACTTATTTATATACAGAACAAAAAAAGTTAAGCACGCCTTTTTAGAGACATAGATTAAAAATATGAAAATTGAGATAATTGTGAAGCTTTAAGAAATGGTAGGTAAGGATGTGATTTTCAAAACATTGTGTTATTAGGGCTTTCCACCTTTCAGTGGAAAGACCTCTTGTGTTCGTTCTGTTCATTAGGGCTTTCCGCATTTCAGCGGAAAGACCTATTGAGTTCGTTCTGTTTCTTCTTCTTCTTCTTCTTCTTCTTCTTCTTCTTGTGACCGTCACTTTTCACAGCTATACTGGTCGCAGGTCTTCATAATTTTACGCAGAGATAGAGCTCAGGCTGGAATAGTGTCCCTAAACTTTTGGGGTTATGACGTCATTCAAGATGGCCGCTGATGGCGTTTATAGGCAGATCTTGTTATCACTGTATCTCAAGCATTTACAAAGGGATTTAAATGAAACTTTCAAAGATTGTAGAGTTTAGGGTCTAGTTGTGCAATAATGTCAAAACGTGTCTCTACGTCATAACCTCCTGACGTCAGTGACGTCACAATTTTATGAAAAATCCTTTTCTTTTCATTAATTGCAGTTTTTAAGGAGTTTTATTGTGAAATCCATCATTGTCATCATCTTAGTCGACGCTGACAGTTTCAACGTCATGAAATCATCCAAAATGGCCGCCAATGATGTTATTTAAGAAATCTTGTAATCGCTATATCTCCTGCATTTATTACAGAATTTTGATGCAACTTTCACAGCTTGTAGGGAATTAGTTTGGGTTGTGCAAGAATGTCGAAAATTGCCATGACGTCATCCAAGATGGCCGCCAGTGACGTCATGATACAAATTTTGCTAGCGGTAGATCTCAAACATTTATAGTCGGATTTGAATGAAACTTTCACAGATTGTAGAATTTAGAGTCTAGTTGTGCAAGAATGTAAAATATATATATGTATTTTGGGTGTTCTGGCTCAAAGCTCTCGCTCTGCTCGAGTTTGATCCAGAAACACCCAAAATACATATATATAAGTAAATCACCATGAAATGGTGATTTACTTGATTTATTAAAACTTTTTTAAAATAGGGGTAGTGAAGATTGCAAGTTTAATTTTTTTTTTATAGTTATCAAAAATTATAAAATGTTTCTTTAATACAAAACAAATTTGTCGATTTGTTATCAATTTTCCGATCTTGAATACAAAGGTGGTGGATCATACTCAAACACACTACTAAAACAATAAATCACACACTTTTTAGACTTTTTTGTAAGGTTGCCATTGCTTCCTTTCTTCCCTGCTCTACTAGTTCTTTTTTTTGAACTTCACTTATTTCAGCCTTTTTTTGTTTTGTGTCCTGTTTTAAACTATAATATTTATCTAACTCATCCAAAATCAACTTAAACTCTTGATCAGATATTTGTGCATCACTCAACGCTTTTGATATTAACTGCTTTATACTATTTAACTTAGCCTCTGCCAAAGTTTTTATTTCATCATATTTTGAGCTTTTGCATTAAGCTTACGTCTGATAAAATTAATACAAACACCTGTAGCTCCACATACTATTGCTGCTATTTCTAAAGGTAACACAACTGGAACAACAAATCCAATCCCAGCCATAATAACACCTGCAGATATCAAGGTAGTGTCAATTCCATCTGTAATATTAATACCACGTTAATATTTTTTATAAAGAGACTGACGTATATCTCGTTCTGTAATTAACTTTTTTCAATTTCTGAAATCTTTTGTAATCTGTAATTTTGTCCGTCTTCCACTGGCAACTCAGGATATAAACTTGGTGCTGTCGGTTGCTTTGGCATTTCTTTTATTAATAAATAAAAAAATAAATTAATTCAATTAATAATGATGCCACCGTATTCACAGCGGTAGCAACCGGACAGGATTTTAAGCAACGTGATTTGGTTAAGTTTTCAATCTTTGTTACTTTCAAGACTCCTTATGGTAATATTAACCAGACGGATGGGGTAAGAGTTCCAAACAAACCTATAATTGTTGTTACGAGCACTGCGGCATAAATAGTAATATAATAACAGATAATGTTGACCACTTGTAGTCTTCAAAGATATCCCGTTCCCTAACACACTTGTAAACATAATCCCATACTTCCTCTAGCACTACAGGTTCATACTCTTCTGGCTCCGATTCCATGTCTGGTTCTTGTTCTTCCATTTTTTTCATCATATAATTATAACATTATATTTTTTATTAAAAAAAAAATAGTCCAAAGACTAAATTTTTAATATTAAATTATTAAACACATCTTTTAAGGGCAAGCTCTCAATACCCAGTACACTAATTATCATACTGTTATACAATTTTGTATATAATATATTTTTTGTTGATACAAAAATCAAGCCAGCTCGTAGAATTAAATTAAATTAATTCAATTAATGATAATGCCACCGTATTTACAGCGGTAGCGTTGGCAATCTTGCATACAAAGTTAACAACAGAACCAGCACCAATCTCTAAAGGTTTATCAAAGTTATCATGATTACGTGGGATGATGTGAAGCGTTATGCCATAATTTGGTTGTTCAACACCATTGACAGAAACTATTACAGATACGTAACCAACTAATCGTTCACATGCTAAACCTATTCCCATAATCCGTCCACGGCGTGTCATTACATGCCCCACATTTGATTCTGCTCCAGCATTACCAAATGAGAGTATTCTATTCAACACAAGTGGACCCTTAGCCTCCGCAAATATTGTTATAATCCCATATTTAAGATTATCAACTCTATCTCTCAAATGATTAAACTGGTTAACAAAAGGCACAATTCGCCTATATAAATCTTGAACATCATTTATCAAAGCCTCTAAGTCTTCTGTTTTTTTAAGTCTTGTTGGTCCAAATAATTATGCTCATTGTTTTTTTTATAAAAATATATTTTTTAAATAATTTCTAAAACACAACTCATAGGCAAACCGTGATTATTTATTTTGTTGTCATACTCATATCTGACTTCTATTTTCAATTCAGTAATTGCACCGTTTGTAAGACAGTGATATTCAGGATAAAAACGTGTTTATACAATATCCCCAAACTGCTTATTTACTACAGGCACAACACCTACAATAGTGCTTGGTGCACCATTGAAATAATTACTACTTGTATTAACTTGTTTCAGATGAACATATAGCTGTTTATAAGGAGCTAAATCAATTGGGTGATTTCCAGCATTAATACCTTTTAACCATTTTTTGTACTCAAATCCCAGCATTTTTGAAAGACCGCTTGACATTCGTGTCTCTATTGGCGTTTCTAAAATTGTTGTAGCATTTTCCGCAAAAATATTTTCATTTAGTCATTTAAACTTTTCTGCCAACTCTTGGAAGTTATAGAGTCCACCTGGTATATGTTGCGTTTTATCTGTGTTTTTTTTTTTTTAAGACTTCATGATTAATATTAAACCAACCGATAGTGTATGTAAAACTCTTTAATCCAACGCGCCTAGTTCCATCTCTATTATCGATATACTGTTGTAAGTTAATAGAGTTGTCTATGTTTGAAATTGTATGAAACATTTTTTTTTAATATATATATCAAATACAAATAAAAATGATTTCTAAAGAATTCAAATAGAACCCAGATGCTCACTATTCAAATACTTTTAGCAAGAACGTGATAGATATAATAAATCAAAACATAGTCATTACATCAGACGGTAAAGACTTTAAAGCATCATTTCCAAATGTCTTTGAAAAATACAAACTCCCATACGTCAAATCAGATGCTATAGTCTAAAACAGATTGGATGTTATTTTGGCAGAATCAGTTGAATTTGGCTATTTGTTGTGCGACAACTGGATGTGGCATTGATTTTAACAACCATCTAAAAGCTGATGCCTTGGTTGGTTCATTATTTCGATTTCATGTCTATAACCAAGTCAGAAGAATATTATTTGAGATGAGTGTAGCAATGCCGCAAGACTCAAATTGGAATGCTTTTAATAACACATATAACCGAAACGCATACGAGAGAATATGCAAGGAGTTTAACGTTGACTTAAATTCGGACTGGAGACAGAAACAAAGCTATACTAATGGTCTAGGAACAATTTATAATTTCTGGACAAATATTGGTTATCATCCTTTGGTAAATACTGTATACGACAACAAAACGATGAGTTTTACAGTCTATGAGAGTGATAAAACAAAACATATCGATTACATTGCACAAAAATCTGAGGCTGACAATAGTTGGTCTAATTTTATACTAGATTGTTCATCTGGATTTACAAGAGCTGGAGTAGAAAGAATCAATGAAAGCATAAGAACATACTGCTGGGCAATTCTTGGTTCACAATCACAAACAAGAACAGATATACTTGGAACTGGAACAGCATTTGATGCACAGAAACAATTTTTAGCAAATGTAGAGGACGCAATAAATAGTCCCATTGACTTGCCCAGTCAAATTTCAAGATATGAAAACGCTCTAAAATATGCAAGAAGTAAAGTAAATTTTGTCTATGGAAGTGGATTGTATATGTCTCCGAGCGACATGGAATTAAGAATCGGAATAATACAAGACTACAATAATGAAATTTGTAATAGCAACCGATGCACAAGCATTAGGATTGAATAATGATGTAAATGTAAAACCAGTGCCACCAACAATTATTCAACCTTTCCAAGGCACCACAACAAAGAAATTTTTACCGGAACATTCTGACTTTGATAAATCAATAACTGTGGAGCATAACCCACCAGAAATACAAAAAAATAGCGATTGAACACGAAGATAACAAAACAACTATAATTGTTGGTACTATAGTAATAGGTCTTGCTGCATTACTTATCTACGAGATTTAAACCACTCTTTGGCTGCCACATACAACAACCCGGAAACAAACACAAGCAAAGCCCATAGATTGTTACCAAGCCAATTAATAACATTACCTGTTGCAGATAAAAGCCATGATACTATTGCACCAATAACTCCTGGAAGTGCTGCAGCAGCTTTACCAACTAGGTTGGCAAGAAGTTTACCAAGATTAAGTAGTTGTTTTTTTATCCAGTCGTTTACACTTGATGGATCAGGTTTTGGAGTTGGAGTTGGAGCAGCACTTGATGTCGGAATAATAGAATTAATTATCACCCCAAGAATCATACCAAATGCAGTTAGGATACTAACAATAGTAATACCTTGCTCCCTAAACAAGGTTTTGATCCTCTCACCAAGTGTTGTATCCTCGTTTAACATTTTGTTTATTGTCTCTTTTATTCTGCTTACTTGGTTACGAAAAGCTTCTCTGTTCTCATTAATGACATCCATTCTTGCACCTCTCTCAACTTCAATGTCTTTGATGCGGTCGCTAATTCTCTTTATCTGGAATTCATCATTATCAGTCTTAGCTTGTTCTAACTTTTGTTTTTCTCTTGTTAAGTCTTTATCAAGTTGTGTAAGTTTTGCCACGTTATTGGTGAGTTCTTCCTTGACAGTTGTCATCGCTTTTACTATTCCATCCATTTCACGCTTGTCTATATTTGTTTGTATTGAAACATCAGGACGCTCATCCACATACCAGTCATCAAGAGTACTTTCCATTGACTGTACTGATGTTTCTATGTTACCCATAATACGTGAAATATTTTGTAATGGAATAGCATCCACATTATCTGGTAAATCGTTTATTGTGCTCTCCAATACTTGTCTAAATTTTTGTGATACTTTTGTTTTACTGTCATACTCCGGCAAATTCAAAAATTGTCTTATCGCCCTTGTTCCCCCAGAGCCAATAACCCTGTTATATTCATTTGCCAAAGAACCAAGAGCAAGAAATGTAAAAGAGCCTTGCCTGGCAGTTATTCTTATTCCTTTATCACCAACAATCGAGTATAATGTTTTACCATCATCTGATACTTTAAACTGGTCATAATCCATTTTGTCCGGTGCTATCTTGAATCGTTTTTCTATTTCATTATAAAAGGATTTTACAAATCTTTTTTTGTATGTTTCAAGTGTGGTTTCTGACAGCTCTCCTCTGAGTTCAGCAAGATGGTCGCTTTGATTAAGAAGATTTCTTTGAACAGGTTCATTAGGCACCATTGGTAAATCATCATCATCAAAATATTCATCATAATCACCTGGATCGTATGTGGGATTCTCATATTCGAATCCTCCTTCAGCCATTGTTTATTTTATTTAATTTTAAAAAATATATTTAAAAAATAAAAACAATGTCAGCTTACGGAAACAAACTCAACCCTCATAGAAAACTAAGAGAACCTCATGGTGCCAAGGGCATCCGCACAAGTGTAGTAATAACTAATAATCCATCAACAATAGACCAAAACCAGCAACTGCTTGTGAGATTTCCCAATCTAAGTACTAATGATGTGATAGTTCCTCGTACTACTCGTCTTGCCTTTGAAATAGAACTTAAAAGAAGAATAGACGCCAACGCTACTCTATTCCAAAATCTGGGTAGAACAATTGTGAAAAAAATGACAATAAGAATAAGTGGTAATGAAGTCATGTCAGTAGATGACAGTGATATATATCATTGTTATGTAGATTTATGGAAAAGCCCTACTGAACGAGTAAACATAGCTTACCAAGGTATTGGTAAAGCAAACATGCTAAAACATAGAGTTGGTGCGGGAGATAAATCCTCAGACACCGAAGATGAAGCTATAGCAGAAGCTTACGGAAATAGATTTTGTATTCCACTGGACTTTGAAATGTTAGAAAGTCATATGCCATTTTATCAAGCGGGGCTTGGCGATAGGTTAGAATATGAATTAACGTTTAACGATTATAACAAAGTTATCAAAAGCAGTGATGCTGATGCATCTTATGTAATAAAAAACATCTGATTGGAATTTGATACGGTTAGTGATGTTGAATTAGCCAGACAAATAAGACAGCAAACCAATGGTAAGATGTCATTTATGTATGATCGTATCTTGCGACATAGAAAAATAATAGCAAACAAATCTGAAACCCTTTGGAACATCAACATTAATGTACCAGCACGGAGCATGAAAGGTATTCTAATGCTGTTTGAAGACCCAAAAAGAACAGACACGGAATCCCTTTACAACCCAAAGATTGAAAAGGTTGAAATGACAATAGAAGGCGTACCAAATCAGTTGTTTAGTCAGGGCATGAGGGCATATCAACATTGGGATGAAATCAACAAATATTTTGCCTTGACATCAAAAAGAATCAAAGAGACAGAAATAGTAGCGAGGGACTTATACTTTACCAATGTTTCTCTTGAGACTTATCTGACAAAATCATATGCTTTGTGGCTTGACCTTAGAACATGTGATGACAATTTATTACACGGCAGTGGAAGAAGAATAGAAAACGGCAGTGAAGGCACAACGATATTAATAAATAAAAAAGCAGATGCAGATCAACCTTTAAATATTTATATATATATATATAATACAAGATGCGCAAATCAATTTCGAAGATGGAAGATTCAAAGAATCACAATACTAAATATCCTAAATATCCACACAGTGCCATTATCTGTGGTCAGACAGGCTGTGGTAAAAAAAATAGATCCTGGATAGGTGATGTAAAAAACCCAAAAGATAAAAAAAAAAAAATTGTCAATCCCGTGAGCAACGGTAAAGAAATATTACAAGAACTGTTGCGTTTATTTTTCAAAAGATATGCTGGCAGGCCCACATTATACATCATTGATGATTGCTCCGCTACAAAAGAATTAACAAAGAAAAAGGATATGTTATCAGAGTTGGCATTCTCTGGTCGCCACGCCAAAGAATCAGTGTGGGTTATTTCACAGAGATATAATTCTGTATTGAAAGATTTAAGGGAGCAAGCAAAATGGTTGTGTATGTTTTACACTAAAGACAGAGATAGTTATGAAAATTGTTTGAGAGAAAATGATGTTATTCCGACGCTGGAAGAGAGAACCAGAATAAGAAAAGATTTAGCAAAGACTAAATATTCCAAGTTGATATTGAGAACTGACCAACCAACTGGTTATTGGGTTGAATAATTTCTACCAGCAATTCTTTTTTTCTAACAGCATTGCTTTGTTGCTAATAGTAATACTAACAGCAAAGTAGCAATGTTAATAGCAATACTGACATGAAAATATAATGAAAATATCAGAAATATAGTAATGCTTATAGCATTGCTCATAGTAAAGTAGCAATGTTAATAGCAATGATTGCAGCAAATTAACAATGCTAATAAAAAAATAGCAATATTAAGAACAATGCTATTAACAATACTAACAATTACTAGTTGCATGAATATCGCGGCTGGTTGTTTTATGTTTTATGTTTATTTCAAGATAAAAAATAAAATTATTAATATAAAAATGAATGCGGAAGAACTATTACAAGAAATGTCGGAAGGTTTTACGGAACGTGATGAATCAAAGCAACAAGAAACAAAAAAAGAAAGATTATCAACCATAGTGGCTGGCGGCGGTAGTCGTCAATATTTGGGTAAAGACATACAACTCACGAATATAGATGGCATGTCCCCGGATGAAATTAACAAACTTTACTGCAGATATGAAGCAAGGCTTGGGGCAAGCATGACCAAGACTTTAGGCAATTATTTTATTAACTTGTATGTGATGGGAGTATCAAAATATTTTAATGTGACAAATCCACCAAAGCTAATAGAAGATTTGACAAGTGCTTGTTGTGAGTTGTATTACAGGTATGGGATGTGCTTAGCGCCATTTACAGCAATACTGACAACTGTTAGAAATATTGATTTTAATAAAAATAAAAATATAGATAATATAAATGATGGAGAACCAAGAGAGTGAAGTTATACCTGTTGAGGTTGAACAACAAAAAGTAAAAAATCCAAAACGAATAGAGGCTGGAAAAAAAGGAGCAGCGGCAAGAAAGGCAAAGCGTTTGCTTCAAGATGCAAAGCAAGATGCTGCAAAGCATCATGCTGCAAAGCATCATGCTGCAAAGCAACATGCTGCAAATCAAATAACAAAAATAACAATAGATGAAGAAAACCCCGAAATCAAAATAAACGTTTACAAAAATTATATTCCACCGTGTCTGGTTTTATTAGAAGGCATTGCTGGGTTGGGTTTGTATATTTATAACAAGAAATGTGCTACGCAACCTGTAGCTGTGCAACCTGTTCATGTTGCACCAATTGACCCGTTTGATTTTTTATAATTTATTTAAAAAAAATAATCGTATAAAAAAAATGGCAGCAAGTATTGACGGAAAACAAATTGTAAATATGATGTATCACGCTGCAGTGGAAACACTTCTAACTGTTGGATATTCTGAGATTGGCAGAAAACTACTAAAAAGACCAGCACCTAAAGTGGATTTTAATATGACAGATGTTGGGATGCTGTCTGTGGATATAATGTTAGCAATGGCTACAAAGGATATGCTGATTAAGCAAGGTATTATTCCTGCGGATATTATGAAATAATTAAAAAAAAATATATATAAAAAAATGGCAAGTGCAGTAGCAATGATGATAGGTGGCGCATTAACAAATGCATTGGCGTTTAGCGGTTCAAATTATATCTTTTCGAAAATGGGAAGTCATTCATATGAAGAAAGACAAAGGCATGACAAAGCAGTGGAACAATTGAACGCAGCACAAGCGGAGTGGAATAAAAAAAGAACAGAGTGATTAGATTTTATTAATAAGCAACTGCAAAAAGAGCATCATGCAGAGCAGACTTTAGATGATGTAGACCAAGCTATGAAACAGTATTATTATACAACTGGCAAACATTTGCTTTTAGAACCGGAGCCCAAGTTAAGTGATTTTTATACACCATCTCCGGATCAACAGAATAGAGAAATTACGTTTATTGTGGTGGGCATGGCTGCAACTGGATTTGTGGCGTACAAATTGAGTTCATAAAAAAAATAGTTTAAAACTATAATTACTTTGGATATTTTTGGATTCGGAATGACTAAGTATGTTTACTTTGAAATAACCTTTGGAAAAACTAAGTCATATGCGTGATACCTATTTTTTTGTTGTTTTTACATGGTTTCAATCCAAGTGGTCGCATATAATATGGTGGTTTAGCACTCTTCTCTAATTTATTTTTGGGATGATCAGGCGCCGATACTTCACCGTTGTCTAATAATAAAGAAAACGGCCGAGCACGACACATACGAAATATTGCAGTCTCGGTTTGATTGAGACTGTTCATGAGCGGTAGTGAAATATGCTTCACCGTTGTCTAATAATGTCAATACCATGGATGGACCATATTCGGTATCTACTATTTTCGTATCTGTAATAGTGTATATTTTGTTTAGTTCCAAGTCTGTCCATTTCTTTGTGCTATTTTGATTTTGCTCTTCAAGCAGTTCCTCAAATTGTGCAGTTGTGATATCCATTTTTTTTATAGTTATATAAAGTTTAATCTTTAGTAGAAAAAAATTGAAAAGATTTATTACAGCCCAAAAGGATTTTGGAAAGGTTACTCAGCAGTTAAAAAATTTGCAAAAGAGGCTGGTGTCAGTAAGAAACAGGCATTATAATTTTTAAAGAAACAAGCTGTGTGGCAGATTTATTTACCCGCACCAAAGAAAATAATTAGACCCGGGTTTGATGTTTCTGCTAAGAATGGAGTGCATCAAGCTGATTTGTTATTTTTACCGCATGATACTTTTGGTTTTGGTCGTGGCCGCAAGACATATAAATATGCATTGACTGTTGTTGATATTGCAAGTAGATACAAAGAAGCAGAGCCACTGACTTCCAAGGATAGTAAAGAAGTTGCCAAAGAATTTGAAAAAATATACAGTCGGCATTTGAAATATCCAAAATTATTACAAGTGGATCCAGGCAGAGAATTTATGGGTGCAGTATCACAGTTGATGGCAAAACACAAAGTAAATATCAGACGGGGCAGAACAGAAATACACAGAGACCAAGCTTTAGTGGAAAGATTTAACAGAACATTAGCTGAAAGATTGTTTGGTTATCAGTATGCTAAGGAAATAGATTCACAAAAACGCAACAGAGAGTGGGTAAAGAGATTACCAGAAGTTGTTAAAGTAATAAATGTGGAAACAAAAAAGCCCCCTCCCGTTGAAACAAAAATATTAAAAGATGATCCTATCTGTATAAATGCAAGTGTAAGATATTTATATCAACCCGGAGAACAAGAAGGTGGAAGACGCAGAGCAACTGATCCAATGTGGAGTGTAGATATTCACAAGATTAAAAGTTATATGGTGACGCAAGGTATAAGAGTTTATTATTTGAAATTACCAGCGCCGCAGAGAGGATTTGTCAAAGAAGAATTACTTATTGTTCCTGCTGATACCCAAATTCATAAGTTTTTATAGAAACCATGTGCATCAGTTGTAATTCCATCTATCTTCTCGTATATATCTTTTTGAGTAAACTGGTGATAATGTAACTTTGTTTACTGTTACGCCAAATATCTGATGCTTTATTGATCGTATCATATTCATTTTATGGGTGTATTTTTTCTTGCCAAACAATGCATCCTTGTAGTTTTCAAAGTTTATGTGTTTTTTGACTACATATTCTTTTACACCCTTTGCTTTCTTAATAATCTGCTCATCCGCTCTCAAAACAGAATATAGCTTGGGTCTTAATCCAACATACTCAGCTATAGCAACACCAGCACATTCGTCTTTCATTTTACCCACTTTTTTGTTTGTATCATCATGCATTGGGTGATTTTCAGGATAATTACTTAGATCATACTCATCTTTCATTTCAGCCATGTCTTTGTATGCATCATCTGTTTTGATGTCTACCAGTAGGCTGTCAGTGTCTGTGAATAATAAACTACATTTATCCCCATATTTATCCCCATATGTTTTCTTTAGAGTATTATAGTACCAATCATACATATGGTACTTTGATAAATCCAATACTGACATTCCAACATAAATTGGTTTGTTTAATGTTAATTTTGTTTTGTTCACATGTATTGCTGACAATTCATCTGAACATTTTATACGCCTGTTAAAGTTGGGTTTGGCTATTATTTTTCTTATCTTTTCATTTTCAGAGCCGTCAGTTCTGACTAGTTTTATATCAGTCCGCTTGCGTAGATTTTCCATTGTCTTGCCAAACACAGAGTTGTTCATAAGTTTGTAAAAATCTGTTTTGAAATTTTGACTCAGCCTTTCCTCTAAGTTCTGTGTTTAGGTTTATGTATGATTCCATCCATGGTTTTTCATTAAATTCTAATACTCTGTGTATTTTCTTTAGTTTCATGCCCAAAGATAAATACAGTTCCAGGTTTTTGTGATGTAACACATATTTTTCTTTGTCCATAAGATTGGGGACTAGTTGTTCTGTATTTATCATGCTATTATTTTCTAACAGATCTGTTTGGTATTTAGACAACCATTCTTTTTTCACTGCTAATCTTTCCGGTGCAAGTGGATAGTCATTATGAGATTCATGAAGTTCTTTAGGATATTCCAAATCAACTTCTAGAAAATATCCTTTATCTTTTCTTAGCTCTTGTAATGTTTTTAAGTCAACCCATTTAAAGCCAGAATATGGAAGTGACTGACTCATTGCCCATCCATAAAGATTATTTGCATCAAAATACATTAATAAGTTGTTTTCCTCGTTAGGGTTATAATCAGCTACATGTGGATTGTTTGCTTTTGCATATCGTTTTGATACCATACTTATACCACCGCGCATACCTTTTTCTATAAATAAATGCATGTCAGTGTCTGTCAAAAGTTCTAATTATATTTTTGAATGTTTAAGTAAAGCATCCCAAGATAATCTAGGTGCTGTATAGTAATGTAAAGCATCAAGTTTGTATGCACTCATACATGTTTTTCTAAAAGTTTGAAACACATCTGCTAACAAAGTTACATCAGTTTTTAGATATAAATCATGATAGTCTCCAAGAGTTTTACAGTTAAACTCTTCCCATATTTTTTGAGCGTATTCATAATCTTCGGGACTTATACTTTCATCTGAGAGACTACTGTAAAACTTTTCTATAGGCGGTAATTGCGTTTCCTTAAATCTTTCCATACCTTCCATATATTCGTATGGATAAACACCTTTTCATAAAAGTTCAGGTTTTAGATATACATCATAATAGTCTCCAAGAGTTTTACAGTTAAACTCATTCCATAGTTTTTGAGCATATTCGTAATCTTCGTAATTTTTAGGCTTTAAACTTTCATTTGAACTGTAAAACTTTTCTATGGGTGGTAATTGCGTTTCCTTAAATCTTTCCACACTGTCCATATATTCATGCGGGTAAATACCTTTCCGCAGAGGTAAATTTGTTTGTCTAAACTGATTTTTGGTAATTTCAAAATCAGATGTGCCTGTTGCATCAACCAATGTTTCCAAAGACGAAGCCATAAACTGAAAGCTATCCAAAAATCTAAGTTGTCCAGCACTAAATGAAATATACTTTTCAGCGTTGTTTGGAATGCATGTAATATTACCTATCATTTTATGTATTTTTTGCATGATGAGATGACTATCATATCCTTTGAGGTTGTGAAATATAACAGGTATAGGTGTTTTGTTTGGTTTTATTTTCAGCTTTAGGTTGCAGTTTTTATGTGCTGCACCTCTGTATTCTCCTGTAAAATGACAGTGGTCTCTTACTTTACAGTTTCTACCACATTTCCTACCTATTTCATTCTCGCATATCCAGCGGTGTGTTGCTTTTTCATAATCTTCCTCATTTTGTTGTGTCATGATTAATGGTTTTGGGTGAGCAAATATTTTATTAATGTTGCTCTTCTCACATTCTAAGTGATTTAAAAACTTTTCAACAACATCTTCACCTCTGTAAATAACAGGTTCTTCAGCTTTGCCATCATATCTGACAACCTGCTATCCAAAACCACAAGCTTCGTGTACAGTTTGAATTTCAGATTTCTTTCCAAATTTGATTGATTGCGGTTTGATTATACACTCAAAATCAGCATATATTGCATAAGGCACAGACATCTGATTTTGATGATTTTTAAATTTTATGTAATTTTTACCTTCTTTCGGCATTTCTATTCTACAAGAATTTTTGTTGATACCATCACAGTCTTCTTTGTGTTTGATAAGTAGTACTTTTCCAGAATAGCCGTGAAGGCAACGATCGCAGAAATGTTTTACCGTGATGTTTGTTTTGATCGTAAAGTAATCTATTTAGATTTTTAATCCAGCAATAGTGATATTTTGTTGTTATTGCTTTTGGTTCGTTGGAATAATCATCAGGGTTATAATTGTCATCTATAATTCCTTCTTCATTATTTGGATCGTCTTCGTTCTCTGATTCAACCTCAGTGTCTTCAGATATTAAGATCAAATTAATTCGTTCAATATCTTTTGGTTGTTCTGATATTTTATATGGAAAAACAGATACCTTTTTATTTTTTCCTGTTATGGTATATCCATAAACGTTGATAGCAAGGTTGTTTTGTTTCTCTACTTTGGAAATTTGAGAAATTGGAGTGGGAAAATCAATACCCTCTTTCTTTAAGAACTCTGTACCAGGATACTTTGATAATCTATCAGAATTCTTTTTAGCTGGATTTAAAGCTGAATTTATTGCATGAAACAAACACTGACCATCGTCGTTTTTTACATTGATAATTGCCTTCTTATCAGCTACTGCTTTAGGCAAAGGAATATATGAAGAACCTTTTAACGGCTCGTACTTTGCAATATTTAAGTAAAACGTAACACAGTGATCAATCTCCAATCCTGATGCTGTGTTTGTAAATCTTTCAAGGCTCTCTTGTATATTTGCAGATGATTTATCGTAAGACTCGTTTATTTTTTCAGAGTTTAAGATTGCATTTTGTTCGCTGTGTAATACTGCTGTGGTGTATTTTTTGGTAGCACCATCGTCTTTAAATAGATTTACAGTGAGACCTAATTGAAACTTTAATCCATTCATCTTTGTCAGCTCTTTGCTTATTTGTTTTATGATAATGGATTTTTTATCACGAAATAGTTTTTGAGGGTCTTTGTATTTCTCGGCAGATATCTCGTATGCTTTGAAATAGCCACACATTGGTTTGTCAACCAGTTTTAATTTTCTATCTTTAAAAACTTGTTTTAGTTCATTTATAACATTTTCTTGTAATTTAGCATATTTCTGCTTTTGTTCATTTATAATATTTTCTTGTAATTTATCATATTTCTGCTTTTCTCGTTTACGTTGTTTTTTAGCACGTCGTCTCTTGAGTAAATTTTCTAATGTTTGAGATTTAACCTCTTTTGGAGTTTCCTTTGGAACTTCTTTTAATGCATTTATACCGTTAGATAGTGTTTGCTTATCTATTACACCAGTATCAAACAGGCGTATTAAATTTTCTATAATCTCTTCAGTCTTCATTATTTCTTTTTGATATACTTATATTATTTTTTTTATTTAATATAAAAAAATATATCAAAAAGAAACAATGGAAATTAATGTTTGCAAATTTCTTAAAATTGGATTACACAATCCGTGTAAAAATAAGACTACAAAAGATTCTAATTATTGCAGTTTGCATAAGTATAGATTAAAAACAAGTCATGTATTGCCGTGCTCAATATGTAAAAAAGGCACAAGAGCAAAAAATAAAATTTGTGCTGATTGTGGTGGAGTTTCAGTCAGAATAATGACACGTTATTGGAAATTTAAAGATTATAATGCTGAGTGCTTAAAATTTAGACGTATTGATGTTTAACCATATAAAACAAATATGTTGTAATTTTGATAACTTATAAAAAAATTTAAACTTGCAATCTTCACTACCCCTATTTTAAAAAAGTTTTAATAAATCAAGTAAATCACCATTTCATTTCATGGTGATTTACTTATATATATGTATTTTGGGTGTTTCTGGATCAAACTCGAGCAGAGCGAGAGCTTTGAGCCAGAACACCCAAAATACATATATATAAAAACGTGTCTCTAGGTAATAACGTCTTGACGTCAGTGATGTAATAATGTTATGAAAAACCTTTTTTCACTGATTACATTTTTGAAATTGTTTTACTGTATAATCCATCAATGTCATTGTCTCAGTCGACGCTGACAGTTTAAACGTCATGACGTCATCCAAAATGGCCGCCAATGACGTCATTTAATACATCTTGTAATCGCCATATCTCCTTCATTTATCATCGGAGTTTGATAAAACTTTCACAGTTTGTAGATATCAAAGTCTTAATTGTGCTATAATGTGGACTGTTGTCATGTCGTCATCAAAGATGGCCGCCAGTGACGTCATAAATGAACTATTGTTTTGTCTATATCTTCTCTATTTATTATCGGATTTGAATATAACTTTCACAGAGTGTAGAGTTCAAAGTCCGGTTGTGCAGGTTGCGTACAGCTAAATATAGCCTGGCTGAAGCCCCGCCTTTTGTTGTGTACGATTCAGTACAGAAGTGAAAGTTCACGGAGTTCACAGAGGTCAGCAGATATAACTTTGAAAAATTCAATATGCATTTTCAGGAAGGATAAACTATAGGTAAAATAATCCCCATCAGCTAGGATCATTAAAT
Source organism: Cyrtodaria siliqua (assembly GCA_037043455.1). Classification (NCBI taxonomy): domain Eukaryota; kingdom Metazoa; phylum Mollusca; class Bivalvia; order Adapedonta; family Hiatellidae; genus Cyrtodaria; species Cyrtodaria siliqua. Next base: position 48,398 of record JAWPHD010014893.1, read on the forward strand.
TAAATAAAAAAATATTTTTTAATGTTTTTGAAAATTTAACATCCATTGAAATTGCATGTCAATATTCAGTGCGGATTCAATAGTGTTTGTAAACACAGACATGTGCAGAGAGGTTGAGCTGAAACAATTAGATCAGGGTTACGATAATACGGGTGTGCAAAGGTTTTTCGAAGTTTATGGTAACGGTAGCACTGCTGTAGAAATATTACGAATATTAATGCCATTAACACGACTACAAGCTCTGGAAAAACAAATAAGTTGAGAAGCATAGACCCCGTAAGAAGTAGCTCTGAGAACATCTCCATCTAAGTGGAGATATTTAACAATATCAAAATTAAAATCATCTCTCTTGTCATAGATTTTATTAATTTAATTATTTCACCATATTCAATAGAGAGGTAAATCAAGAAAAGAAGCGACAATTGAGTTGAAGTTTAAACTTTAGTTTAGATAGTATTAATCATAGTAGAAAAGAAAGGATTGTCAATGTTCAATATGTCATCTAGAGGTGTCATTAAAAGGTTTCAATTACATCTGCCTGAGTCTGAATGATTCAACATATAATCTTTTTCATAGCAATACAAGAACAAATCTGCGACAAGAGGTGTACAGTTCGTACTCATAGGGATACCAACAATGTTTCTATAAACGGTTGTTCCATACATGAAGACAATATTAGCTAATAGGAAAGTGAGTGCTTCACAAACTTCTTGGCAAGTCCACATAGTGTCATTGTCTAAACTGTCGTAGGTAAAAAGCGCTTTAATATTGTTACAGGTCAATAATGTATTTTTTTTCTCTACTTTTTTTAACCTTCAAATCAAAGATGGTAACATCAGATTGAAATAAGGATATCGGTAGAACCGATGGATGCTCCCCGAAATGTATCCTCATTATCATATATCCTTGTCTTACCCAGCAGTTTTCAATTTTCAGTTTCATTAGTTGTTTTTGACTTATGCTTCGGACAAGAATTACAAGTATAAAATTACAAAGGGCAATAACTCTAATTTGAATGAAGATTGGTTGTAGATCTCTACACTTTCTATCATTGCCAATTATCATAGTATGAAGTGTCATTGCAGTCCCATTAGTAGTTTTGAGTTATGCTACGGGCATATATAATAAGTATAAAATCCCAAAGGACAATAATTTTATTTTGAATGAAGATAAGAGCTATGGTTTTGTGCTCGAAACTTCCTCTCGTTGCCCTTTATCACTGTGTGAAGTTTCATTAAAGTCCCTTTAGTGGTTTTTGAGTTATGCTGCAGACACGAATTGAAGGTATATAATGACAAAGGGCAATAACTCTAATTTGAATGAAGAAGAGTTATGGTTCTTGTGCTCTGCACTTCTTCTTACTACCGTTTAGCATTGTTTGAAGTTTCATTTCAGTCCCGTTAGTGGTTTTTGTTTTATGCTCCGGACAATAACTATATGTATGACATTACAAAGGACAATAACTCCTAACTTGAATGAAGACAGAGTTACGGTTCTTGCACGCTGCACTTCCTCTTATTACCCTCTATCATGGTGTGAAGTTTCATTGCAGTCCCTAAAGGCATTTTGAAGTTATGCTCCGGACAAAAAATCTGAGTATAACATTACGAAAGGCAATAACTCTAATTTAAATGATGACAGAGTTACGGTTCTTTCACTCTGCACTTTCTCTCAGTATCCTCTATCATTGTGTGAAGTTTCATTGCAATCCCATCAGTATTTTTGAAGTTATGCTCCGGCTAAAAATGTTAAGTATAAAATTACAAAGGGCAATAACCCTAATTTCTATGATGACGGGGTTACGGTTCTGACACTCTGCGATTACTCTCATTGCCCTCTATCATTTTGTGAAGATTCATTTAGTCCCATCAGCAGCTTTGAAGTTATGCTTCGGACAAAAGTGGGACAGACGAAAGGAGAACAAAGTGGCGACTATATGCCTTTTAGTAAAATTAAACTAAACCCTTTTAGTAAAATTGTACCCAATATTTCGGATACAGAGAGCACATTTTCTGCGATATAAGTATTCTTTTTGATATTGTGTTCATATCAACAGTGTTGAATTAATGCCATGTACTGTATGGTTGACATTGCTCATGCCTAAAATATGCGTTAGGTTGAAAATTGCACTATTTTTAAAGATAGCTGATCAGTAGACCTTAATACGAGAAATGATCCGTAAACGTATACTATATGATACTAATACACGTAACTAATAGTAAATGATACTATATAATACTAATACACGTAACTAATAGTAAATGATACTATATGATACTAATACACGTAACTAATAGTAAATGATACTATATGATACTAATACACGTAACTAATAGTAAATGATACTATATGATACTAATACACGTAACTAATAGTAAATGAATTAAAATAGATGTATGTTTTAATCAACAAAGGTTAGTATTGTTATTTATGTTTAGCTCGCCGTGCTTCAGTAAGTTCTGCTTACGTGAGGAAGACAATGTAACACTAGTTGTCACATAACGTGCGATGTGGGAGTGTAATAACACCATTCAATATTTAGATATTCCAGTAGTGGTATAACATAACGTTCATGACGTACATGGACGTCACGCTATTGTACGTTTTCTGACGTAATGTTACGTTATAAGTTATGTAATAAATATAATCTAACATTCGTTCTCATTCATTATTGAATTTATTAAACTCGTTAGCAAAAATGATATAATGCTCATTATATCATTTTGCAAACTCGTTTAATAAATTCAGTAATGAATGAGTACTAATGTAAGATCCTCAATTTACTATAGAAATAAGCTTTGTTTCATATGACAGTTATGGAGTAATTAGTTAACAGAATTAACAGAAAAAACAACATTTGTTTGAAAACATATATCAAAACTTGTTTTAATGTACCGTCATGACATTGGATCGGTTATGTTCATTCTCGTTTGTTTTATACTTATACAGATTTTTGTATTAACGATGTATCAGTTTACCCCACGACAACTGTCGTTTGTTTTAATAAAAGAAGCCGTCTTGTACAGTATATGGACCTGCTCGGTTCGAATACTGCTACCTTGATTGTTCTTAGTTATCAACACACATTGATAATATCTCCATGTGGTTGCCGGGTTAGAATACAACCACTGCAATCTCACATACACACTGTCACATGCAGAGGGGTAGGACCACCCCCCCTCCAATTCATATTAATGTTGTCATTTTTAGCTCTACTGACCGAAGGCCAGCAGAGCTGATGGGATGCCGAGTTGTCCGTCGTCCGTTGTCCGTCCGTCGTTAACTTTTGTCTCGTTAAGACGATAGGGCCTTCATTATTCATCTGATCTTTACCAAACTTTACCAGATTGTTAATGTCAATGAAAACAGGGACAAGTTAAAAAAACAGCCAAATCGGACCAGTAACAGCGGAGTTATGGCACTTGATTTAGTTAAAAATGCTATATTTTGCCTCATTAAGACGATAGGGCCTCCATATTCATCCAGTCTTTACCAAACTTTAATAGATTGTTAGTGTCAATAAAAGCTCGGAGAAATTTGAAAACCAACCAGATCGGACCAGTAACAGCGGAGTCATGGCCCTTGATTTAGTTAAAATGCTATATTTTGCATCGTTAAGACGATAGGGCCTTCATTTTTCATCTGATCTTTACCAAACTTTACCAGATTGTTAATGTCAGTGATAGGTCGGAAAGTTCGAAAACCAGCCAGATTGGACCAGAACAGCGGAGTTATGGCCCTTGATTTAGTTAAAAATACTATAGTTTTCCTCGTTAAGACGATAATGCCTTCATTTTTTAATCGATCTTTACCAAATTGTTAATGTCAATAAAAGCTCGGACAATTTCGAAAACCAGCCAAATCGGACCAGTAAAAGGCGGAGTTATGGCCCATGATTTCGTTAAATATGCTATATTTTGCATTGTTAAGGCGATAGGGCCTTCATTTTTCATCTAATCTTTACCAGACTTTACTAGATATTTTGACTTTTATATATATATATATATATATAATTTTTTTTTTTATTATTTTTATTTTTCTTGATTTATTTTTAATTTTTTTAATTTTTTAATTTCTTTTTTTTTTATTTTTTTTATTTTTTTTTATTTTTTATTTTTTTTTATTTTTTATTATCTCTACTGGCCGAGTTCGAAAACCAGCCAGATCGGACCAGTAATGGTGGAGTTATGGCTCTTGATTTAGTTAACATGCTATATTTTGCATCTTTAAGACGATAGTCACTCGCTTCATTGGTGTTATAAGAGCCATATTAGCTAGTAGAGCATCCACATGCCCTCTTGGGCCTCTTGTTTATCATGCTCATTCAAGGTCTTTATCATGACACCGTGTTTGCAAACGTGGAAACTTGGCTCCATCGTAAATGGAGTATCTACTACAGCATTTGCATCAACTCTGCAGATCTGCAGGTAAGAAGGTTCTAGGCCCATTCTCCAAATTTTATCTTGATTTTTATCCTTGATGGAGGATGAGCCTGGCATGTTCATTCCTATTCCTATGCGCCTTAAAACCCAATTTCCAACATTGATAATAGTGTTATAATATGCTTTATGTTATGTGTACAATGCAAGGGCACTGTTGGAGAATCTGACAATCATCAATAGGTTTGACTCAGAAAACCAGACTAAACTCTTAGAAAATGAACACAATTTTATTCATCAATGATCTGAATATGTTTGTCAAGCTCAACACTTTAGTCTGAGTTTAACATCATGAGTCAAACAATAAGCAGTCTCACATTTGATAATTTGAGACCGATTCTAAACATAAACCTATTGCTAAATGGCTGTGCTGGACCATCAACTCAGTTATATCATCTAATGGCGTCTCAGTAACAAAATACTTTTTAAGTTTTTAAATTCTATTTTCGTTCTGAGAACATCTTTAGAGTAACCATATTTGACGCTTTAAAATTCTCAGGTTAGGCAAATTTAAAACGCAACAGTATCGTAACGGAATCGTAGCGATACTCATCAATTTCTCGTAACATACGTTAATTATTTTCATTGCTACATGCACATTTAAATGTTTTACTGATGTTTAACCTTGCATTTTATTAAAAAAAGTACAGACCTGCACACGTCTTCCCTTTATTTGTTTTAAAAGACGTGCATAAATGCATTCATATCCTTTTTATTTATACAACTTTGATGATGTTTACTGAATTTGTTCAAATCTCTTAAAGGGACACATGGCAATCGTCAGTTTTATTCAAACATTTAAAGTGTGTGTGTATTTCTAAGGATTGTAGTCCCTCCACCTACGACAGGCGTCCTACCTGACGATTATTGGCACAATGTCTGGAACATTTAAATTTGCTCTTCAATTTACATATCCTGCGTCATTTTGACTTTAAAACTGCTTGCATATAATTAAATAAATTATTTCCCTATTTTACCAAATTTTTAAATATATTACTGGTGCAATATTATAAATAGTTAGTAATATGAAAAGATAATTTGCTTTGAACTATTCTAACAATTAATATTAATGATTGACCAAATGCAAGTTAAGAGGAAAACTAACGGGACACCTCGAGTTTTTAAAAAATCAAGATTGCCATGTGTCCCTTTAATCGGTGTTCTAACAAAACACAGCTGCGGTAAACAATAAGAAGCATAAGACTGATTGGTTGACTGCAGGACATTGATCGATATGAACGTTAGCGTTTCCTTCTTTTCACCGTAGAACCGTGACTAAATCCGGTTTCTTGTTGTTTTTCATAAAGTATATAAATTAATTTCTTCAAAGTAGATTATATTATAGTTTAAAACGGATGTGTGTTAAATACCAAGGAAGACAAACTGACAATTTAACTTGACTTAATAAACAATAAACAACTTTTTGCAAAATGGTTGCATATGAATGGCTCGGACTGTTGGTTATCACTTCGTGTGCCTTTGTTTCAAACAGGGCTCAAATGGCGCCGGTTGATTTTGGGGTAAGAAAGCAAGTGCTTTCATTCGCCCAAAAGTCATCCGCGAGACAGCTACAATCTCCGGGACGGCTACTATCTCCTGTTTTAGCTAACATCGGAGTCGTTAAAAGTATCGACCAATCAGTTTCTCAGTGGGGAAAATGGAGTGATCCATTTGGTTTCGGTACAGTCCAACGAGCGCGTAAAATGGTTGGCAAACTACTTCCGGGACATCAAGCTCCCAAACTCACGGAAACCAAGGACTTGGGTAAGTATAACTGTAATGCTATAATGGGTTTTTAAAAGATCTAATTACACCCACTTAGAATAGTCTATTAAATCATTTTAGAATTATTTCACTATTGGAATTTTGTGGTTCTTGATTTCAAGAACCTCATTACTCAATGTCAAGTAAAATCTCAATCAATTGAGTTTCTCCACCACGCTAAAATTAACAGGTTTCATTGGTCCAATTTTTATCACTGAACCAATCAGAATGCTTCATTCATATTTTCATTTGGTTGTTTCTATCATGACATCGCTTTCTGATATTATGACATCTCATCCTGGTATTATGGAATCATGTCATGCCACTATGATGCAACTCAGTGAATTCTGAGAACTGACTGAGCGAAAACTGTATCTCTCATTGAGTAATGAGTTTCTTGAAAGCAAGAATCACAAAATTCTAAATACAACATAATTCTAAAATGATTTCATAGACAGTTTTAGATGTTCCACAAACAGCTTATGGGTTATATGTCTCTCAACTTTATTGAATTTCCAGAGCTTGTGGTCAAATTGAGAGCTTTTAAAATTGGTAATCTGTGTATATAATTAAAAAGCTACTCCATCAGGGTAACCGTAACGATAAAGTTCGAAAAGTAATTTAAGATCTCTTCTGCGACAAGGACGATTACAAGCTGCCTTCGATGGTGGCAGTTTTTACAAACTTCGTGAAAAAAGATCCATGGTCATGATCACATTTATTTATCGTATTGAACTTGTTAAAACGTTTATCAAAAAGTCTATAGTTCATGGCGGGGATTTCTTTATTACACTGTCCCGTTTTGTTGGGTTGACAGTAGGGTAAGTGTGAGGTTTGGTTCACCCTAGAACCTGGTTTAAGATCCCAGCGGCCTTTTTTGCCACTGACCGTTCCAAGGCGGTAGCCCCATTGTCAACCTTTTTTGTGTCTGTGATGTCTTATTTGGCCTTTTATTCATCTTTACATTTGTTCTTTTTTTCCGTGTGTGTTTTTGTTTGACCGTCGTCCTTGAATGCTGCTTTTCCTGTTTGATTTTTATTATATCTATATTATGACCGTATCATTTTACAACACACTGCATGTGTAATGGTTGAGCCATTTAATGTTGCCACTATGCTTTCCTGTTTGATTGTGCGATGACCAGACCGATGGTAATGTTCGGTTTTCTAGGCTCTGTGAGTGCTGTATTTCCTCTAAACATGCCGCCTACTTTGTTAGAGGATACAGCATGACGGAGATTTCTTTATTTACACTGTCCCGCTTAAGGGGTGAACTAGGGTAACAGTGAGGTGTGGCGGAGATTTCTTTATTTACACTGTCCCGGTTAAGGGGTGAACTAGGGTAACAGTGAGGTGTGGCGGAGATTTCTTTATTTACACTTTCCCGCTTAAGGGGTGAACTAGGATAACAAATAGGTGTGGCGGAGATTTCTTTATTTACACTTTCCCGCTTAAGGGGTGAACTAGGGTAACCGTGAGATGTGGCGGAGATTTCTTTATTTACACTGTCCCGCTTAAGGGGTGAACTAGGGTAACAGTGAGATGTGGCGGAGATTTCTTTATTTACACTCTCCCGCTTAAGGTGTGAACTAGGGTAACAGTGAGATGTGGCGGAGATTTCTTTATTTAAACTGTCCCGCTTAAGGGGTGAACTAAGGTAACAGTGAGGTGTGGCGGAGATTTCTTTATTTACACTGTCCCGCTTAAGGGGTGAACTAGGGTAGCAGTGAGATTTGGCGGAGATTTCTTTATTTACACTATCCCGCTTAAGGGGTGAACTAGGGTAACAGTGAGGTGTGGCGGAGATTTCTTTATTTACACTATCCCGCATAATGGGTGAACTAGGGTAACAGTGAGGTGTGTGTACCTATAGCTTCATTTAAACCCCAACCGGCCTTTTTTCCACCGAACGTTTCTGGTGTCGCATAATTCACTTCTATTCAAACTCATGTTTCTACACATTATATCTCTACGATCATAAGTATTAGTTTTCTCTCAAGGAAAGGAGCTTTATTATTCATATGTTAAAACTGAATGCAAATGTAAAGCAGCAGAACGATACAAAGGGAAGGTATAACTACGGTGTATATACTCTAAAGGTGAACTGTCAGCTTTCTTAGGAGTATGAACGCACGTGAGAGGGGTTAGACGCCTTAAACTTGGCCCCTTCATCATTAATAAGGTTACTGGTTACGGCATTATCGGCATGTGTGTGTATGTGCGTGCGTGCGTTTAACTGTTGAAGAATTAGTATTCGGCTAAATTATCATTCGGGGTATACCCAAACCAGTCATTTATTTTGAATAACCAGCGAATTGTCTGTTAGTTTGAATTCATTAGAAGTGTTAACACTTGTATTTTCCCAAATGTACAAATATATATATAAATTAAATAATGTTAGGTCGTTCGACCGTTGTGACATTGGTTACGGCAGTGATGTCGTCATACTAGGGAACAGTAAGTAGCAACCATGATGACACCGAGGTGTAACCGATATCAAGCGATTGTATGTCTTGCTCTTAATTATTATTGACATATTCTTACTTTTATCCCGACAGGTAAGTTGCCGTCGACAAAGAGAACTGCATCCAATATCGTGACAAATTTCATACGACCACAAGGTCTAGTGAGCTCGCTTAAATCTGCGTCTGTAGGAACTGCACCTGAAGGAACCAGTCAGCCAGTATCAAGCGGAAGAACTGGTCAGTTACGAGACTTGTTACTGATAGTTGACTCTTCAGGTAGTATTGGTTCAGATTTGTTCAGTAAAGCTAAGAATCAATTAGCCAGACTTGTAGGACTTCTCTGCCCTCACAACGACCCCTTCAACGGATATCAGCGAGCAGCTTTAATCGAGTACTCAAGAAACGTGGTAGATGTATTTGATTTCAACGATAACAGTAATACGTTCCAGATTCAGACGGCGATAAAGAATATGGAATATTTAAGATCAAGCACATGCACAGCGACGGCCTTTAAACAAGGCAAGAACATGTTCCAGACGGGTCGAGGTAAAACATTCATTGTCATTATATTAGTTGTAGTTTGTAGAGGGGTGAACTAGCCCAGCCTTACAGACCTATTACAGAGTGAATAAATATGTCACCATTAATTTACTGTTTATTGCAAAGTAAACACAGCTCAGGTGAAAGCAGCTACAAATGGCATGACCCTACTTTAGAAGTATGACATGTACAGCAGGCGCATAAAGATGTTCAGCTCTGCACGAGATAACTTATTTATATTCTTCTCAAAATATTCTAAGGATCACTATTATTCTTCCATCTAATTTTATTAGAAATTAATTCACAATAACGATATTAATTTGAATCAAGTCATGAGATCACATGACCATACACTGCCCTAAATAATTTCATGTAAAATATAAATAATGCTATTTATTTCAGCAAGACATTTAGACAGCCAAAAAGTGATCCTTAGCAAGTTTTGAGTAGTATATATCATACCTTCCATTTAATCTGGATAAAACTTTAATCGAGCTCAACGTAGTGCAATATCACGAAAAGTCGCATATAACTGAATAAAACAAACTGTCAGCTGCTTTACCAACGCCTTTATTTTCTTTTCTTTTTTACTTTATTTATTTATACTAATACAATTCAGGTCGCGACAGTAACATCCCCATTCATTCCCTAACTATGGCTGTTTAAGACTGCATGGTGCCTCAACTGTTATCATTAAAGACTACCTTATACTCTAGGCCGGAATACGATCCTACTGGCAAACGTAGTTCATTTTCATTATGTCTTACTTCTGTTATGGTATACACTTGCATGATAAAGTGTAATGGTAAACACGGGAATGGTACATTAAGGAAAATCTTAAATTTATCA